>CANSZD010000211.1:0-205043 GCA_947648045.1 Beta corolliflora | reverse complement strand
TATGGTTATTTCGATACTGGGATCTTGGGACCCTTCTCTCTTGGATAGGCGACAAGGCGCGCCAAGGATTTTGACGCCGATCTCCCTTGGGATACCGAGTAATGATGCTTCGGTTTTCTTGGGACTCTTGAATGCTTGGACGAGAAGGTCCACTGGGCCGCTTTAAAAAAAGCCCATTAAGGCAACGCGGGGAGGCTTGCGTTGCACATCCCCTAGGCGCGCCTATATATGAGGGAGGAGGAGAGTACTTCGGATCATTTGCTCATTTCTCTAATTCCCTCTGTCTCAAAAATCTTCAAATTCTCCCCAACTTTCAAGCTCTTCCTCCAGTCTTTTCGTCCGACTGTGTACGCTCGATCTTCTTATAAGTTTCTTTTTCCTTCTTTTCTTCGAATAATCTCTACCACTTCCTTCTATAAAAAATGGGAGATTCGTCCCGAGTCAGCCGACACCCCCGACCTCACCTCCCTATAAATTATCCGAGGAGGTGAGGGGGGATGGGACTAACGTTGGTGTCAACTGCAATAAGTTGCCCCAACCCTTCTGTGCCCGACGCAGCTGGCTCTTTCGAGCCCGGGTCTTCTTCTGGTAGAGGACGAGGCCGAGAGTATCATTCCATACCCTTGGGAGGTGTCTTTAGCCTTATCCCCCTCGAGGAGTTACTTAGACAAATATTGGATTCCCGATGTAGTTAGAGGGCCGTTTACGGGAGAAGGGAGAGGCGTCGACCCAGGTTCAAGAAATAAATACCCCGACCTAGATCCAAAAGGGGGTCCGAGGAACATTCTTTCCCGAGCCTGGCTTGATAAAGTCCCTTATTGATGATCTCCGAGGGACATCAACGAGGTTCCGGATAAGGGATCCATTTTACTTAGTCCGAGCTGAAGCCCATCACACGGTCCCTTACCTCCGCCTGGGTGCATAGCGGTCTATTGCAAGTCGATGGATATGGGGGCTTCGGTTTCCTCCCGACACCTTCGTTAAAGAACCGATGAATGCCTATAACTCGCGATTTGCCAGTGTTTCTCCTTAACTACGTGGGGGAATCACAACTTTCCAAGTCTTATGTGAATTGTTGAATGTCCGACCGACCCTCAAATGTGGAGACATATGTACAAGTCGGTCGAGGTGATGGCCGCAACGAATGGACTCGGGTGGTGGAGCTTCTAAGTCCGACCGGGGTATCGAGACTATCCTTAACCTCCCTACTTCTCAAGGGGGGTTCCGGAGGGAGTTTGCCATCGTCTACTTTGGTGGAGATTGGGGCATTCCTCGGGTTCCCCGACGACCGAAACCGGGCCATCGCCCTAAATTTTCGTGTCGGGGATCTTGACGACGAGGAGTGGTGTCGCGCTTGCTATATGTAAAAACCGAATCAAAAATAGTCAATGGAGGCGAGATATTCGTGCCCGGCCGTGGTTACCCAACCGCCACCGCTCAAAAATGAGCATTTCCTGGCCATGGGTCTTAGCACGACCTTCCGGAAGGGTAATCCGCCGCTGGGGTGGCTTAAGGTTTTCGGTCGAGTAGCATATGTTTTCCGTTTTTTTGACTAACACTATTTACTTTTCGATGAACATTCCTCGAGCCTACGTAGAGGAGACCGACCCCACAATAGCCGACAAGCCGAACGTGGCGCGATGAGGCGGCTCGGATGAGCCGAGATAGCCTGCCAAAACCATGAAGGGTGTCGGCGCGCCAAAGGTTAGTGAGTTATAGTTTCGACTGTGTTTGCCTTTTATTTCTTGCCGAGGTGACTTGCTTGTTTCCCGATTTGTTTTAGGATCCCGCCAATCCTAAGCCAAGAAAGAGGAAGGAGCGGTCCGTAGATAAGGTCGCCGACCGAGAAGGTCGTTGCAAAGGCCAAGGCTAAGAGAGAGAAGAAAACGGCGAAGAAGTCCAAATCCATCGAGGTTAACGGCCGAGGGACTCGGGACAAGGGGCCGTCACGCAAAGCCGATGGTGCCGACATCTCTCTTCACTCATCGGATTTTCGACCGGGAGTCCCCAATACTACTCCCCGCGCTCTCCCCTATAGCTCGTTGGGGGCGCCCGACCGACGTGGGTCGCTGCCACAATCCCTTTCACGGAGCCGAGTCGGGCCGAGAAGGACGGTCGATGGACCGAGCTTTGGAGTATGTATACACTCCGTCCGACGGGGAGCATATCAATGTCACTTGGGCGACAACGAGACCAACGAACTCTTCCGTACGTGGGTCGACGTAATGTTCAATGTTTTTGCTCCCGTTAATTGATCAATGTTTTTGCTCATTTTTGCTAACTCCTTTACTCTTGTTATATCAGTTTTCCGCTCGGCTGGCAAACGTAGCTCCGAACCGAGTGAGCTTGGCTGAGGAGGTTCACGACAAGAGAATAGCCGAGGACAAGCTCGATGATGCTCTTAGGGCCATTAAGACTGACTAGGACAACTTCATGGCCGAGCGGGAAAAGTGGGGAGAAGGAAAGAGCCGACCTCGTCCTAGCCCGTGACTCTCGCCGGGCGTTAAGGACGATGTGATCGTCAAGCCGGAAGGAGGCCGAGCCAAAAGGTGACCGGTCTCCGAGGCAAGCCGGGAGGAGGCCGAGCGGTTGGGTGAAGACAGAGGCCCAAGTGGTTCGCCAGTGGGAGGCACCGAGGCCGGTGAAGTTTACGCCAATGAGGTGGGTAGCAAGGCCCACAAGATGGGTGAAGACGAGGCTCTGGATCGTATGAGGAGGGTGCTTGCCGAATCACACCCTGAGCGGATTTGGGCAGATGTTTGGTACGGATATCAGGAGAGTCCATAAATGCTGAGACTGCTGAAATTCGGGCTAAGCTAGATGCTGAGATTCAGGCTCAACGCGCTCTTGAGGGGTCCTCTGAGGATGATGACGATGATGAAGAAGTCGAGGGGGTTAGTCGGAGAATGAGCAGGTAGACGATAATGCCACCAAGGAGACCGAGGTGGTGGATGATGGTGTTGTGACCCACTCGGGCGTTTCCGACCTTCCCCATCCCCCCAACTCTTAGACTTCTTGGCTTGCGCCCTCTGTACTTGGCTGCTTCTTTCAAACTTTTGTGATGGTTGTCTTTTCTGTAATGCCCGATTAAGGAAATGAAATTATCTTTTGACTTCACTTTTCGGATTGTGTTTGTTGATTGCAATATCGCCCGACTAACTTTATTAATCTCACTGATCTGCATTTTTCCGATTGACTTGTTTTATCCAACTAACTGAATGCTGGTGAATGCTTGTTTTGAATACTGGTTAAGCTGATACTGAAGTTGGTACTGCCTTGACTGGTTAAGTCTCTGTCGAATAGGTGTTATTTGGGTACTGGTTAAGTCAATGCCGAATAGATAACACTTTAGTAGTTAACTCTTTTTATTACAAAAATGCCCAACTATTTTGACTGGTTAAGTCTAGTAGTTTGACTTGTTACAAAAGCGTACTCGACTAGCTATGCTTTTTCTGTTTAGCTATTACAACACCCGCCCCTATTGCAAGTAACATACACTACACATAGAATTTTTTGAGGTTGTCTGCGTTCCGGGGTCGGGCCGTGGGGACACCTTCTCGGGGACTCTAGTCGGAATGTGCCAAGCTTGATGGTCTCTGTTACTCAGTAAGGGCCGTCCCGTTGGGTCCCAACTTCCTTTTAGGTGTGAGAGTCCGGTGGCTTCTACTTTTCGAACGACCCAATCGCCTGAGTTGGATTAGTCTAGCCTTCACTCGACGATTGAATTGCTGAGTGACTCTTTGTTTATACTTGAATGGACTTGAGTAGTGCATTGCCCCCTTGTTTACGGCAACAAGTCTAAATTGACGAGGCTTTTCCTCCTCGTTTTTCTCGAACTCGTAGAAAGTCATTCGGGGTGAGGGATACCGACTTCTAATCGAAGACAGCTTCGCTTCCGTACGCAAGGCCGAACGGGGAGTGTCCTGTTGCCTCTTTCCGCAGTAGTCCGAGCCGACCGTAGGACTCTAGGTAGGTCATCGACCGTGCTCCTTTGGCAGCCTCTAAGGATTTTTTGTTTCCTTTGAGGACTATCTTGTTGGCCGACTCGGCTGTCCATTTGTTTGTGGCCTAGACACGGCGAGAATTTGGTCCGTATTCGAACCAGGGCGCAAGTACTCCCGTGTAGGGCCACCGTTGAATTGCCGACCATTATCTCGAGATCAATACCCTCGGCACCCCAAATCTGGTTATGATGTTCCCTCTAAATGAACGCTCGAACTTGCCTATCCGTTATGGAGGCAAGTGGCTCGGCTTCTGTCCTCTTTGTGAAATAGTCAATGGCAACTATTTAGAACTTCCTCTGACCAGACGCTGGGGGAAAAGGTCCGAGGCGATCCATGCCCCACTTATCGAAGGGCAGAATTGCTTGAATTGTTGTCAAGGGAGTAGTTGGTGCTCTTGGGATGTCCGAGTGGATTTGGCACGAGGGGCACCTTTTGACCAACTCCTGGGCATCTGATTTCAGAGTAGGCCAAAAGTAACTTGCTCTAAGGGCCTTTCTAGCTATGGCCCTTCCTCCTTAGTGACTTCCACAAGCTCCTTGGTGGATTTACCTTAGGATGTAATCTCCTTCTTCGGGTGTCACGCATTTGAGCAGAGGGTGGGTAAAAGATTTCTTGTAGAGCTGGTCTTCGTGCCACAAGAACCATCCTGACTTATGCTTGACTCGCTCGGCTTCTTTGTGGTCCTCGGGCAGTACTCCGTCTCGCATGTATTTTACCAACTCTTCCATCCAGTTGGATGTACGATTGAGTACGAATTGTTCCTTGGTGTTGATGCTTGGCTGACGCAGTACTTCCCACATGATGGTCCGAGGGGCTAATCATTCAGCTGAACTGGCCATCCGAGCCAAAGCATCTGCCTGCTGATTTTCCGAACGTGGAACATGAGCGATGCTGAACTCGGCCAGTTTTTTGACAAATTCTTGGGTTTTGGCCAAGTACATTCTTATGTTATCCTCCTTGACCTCATATTCGCCGGATACCTGACCCACTATGAGTTGTGAGTCAGATTTGCCTTTAACTGCCGTGGCCCCGGCAAAGATACATATTTGTAGTCCGAGGATGAAGGCTTCATACTCGGCTTCGTTGTTAGGAATTCAAATTTGATGGCATACTCCATCTTTTCCCCCGACCGGTGGTTTAATCACCGCACCGGCTCCACATCCCGGTTTGGTGGGACGAGCCGTCTGCAGCCTCCCACCCGTCTTGTTCACCGATCGGGGGGCCTAGTTGTGCATTCCGTTATGAAATCCGCTAAGGCTTGGGCTTTGATAGCCCTCCTCGGCTCATATTCCAGCCCAAAGTCTGCTAGCTGATCCGCCCAGTCTGTCATCCAACTGGAATGGTTCCTGCTCTCAACTAGCTTCCTGAGTGGTTGCCCGGTGAGAACCTTAATCGGATGTGCTTGGAAGTAGGGTTTAAGCTTCCGACTAGCCATCACTAGGGTAAAGACCATCTTTTCGACGTCGCTGTACTTAGCCTCTGCTCCTCGGAAAGCATGACTGATAAAGTAGACCGGGTGTTGCTTTTCTTCTCTCTCGGCTATCAGAACAACCCTCAGTGTGTATTCCGAAACAGCCAGGTAAATAAACAATGTTTCCCCCGGCAAGGGGGATATCAACTTGGGAGGGTTGATAGATGCGTTTTGAGGGAGGTGAAGGCCTGTTCGGCTTCGTCATCCCAGGTGAACTCCTTTCTCTTTAAAGCTTTGAAGAAATGTAAGCTTTTGTCCGTGCGAATGCAGTGGTCGGTGTTGTACCTCTCTTACGTTCCGAGGAGACTTCATCTCCATTACAGCTTTGATTTTATCAGGGTTCGCCTTGATTCCCCTTTCATCCACCAGGATTCCGAGGCACTTCGCTCCTTTTACTCCGAAGACACATTTTTTCGGGTTCAACATCATGCGGAATTGCCTCAACGTGCTAAGGGTTTCCCTTAAGTCTGAGGGGTGATCACCTTGGATTTTGCTTTTGACGATCATGTCGTCAACGTATACTTCAATGTTCGAGCCTAGTTAGTCGTTGAAGATTTTGTTAACTGTCTGTTTGGCATGTAGCCTCTGCATTGTTAAGTCTGAATGGCATCATCTTGTAGTAATACACCCCTTAATTTGTAACAAAGACGGTATGGACTCGGTCGTGCTCAGCCATTGGGATCTGGTGATACCCCGCATTTGCGTCCATGAAGCTCGGAGAGCATGACTGCGCCGTTGAGTCGACTAGCATGCCGATCTTGGGCGCGAGGGTGGTTATCTTTTGGACGAGGCCTTGTTTAGGTGCGTGAAGTCCACACACATTCTCCATGCCCCGCTCGACTTTTTGACCAGCACAACGTTGGCCAACCATTCTGAGTATTAACATTCTTCTATGAAACCCGCTTTAAGCAATTTTTGATTTCAGCTGCTGCTGCGGCGTTTCTTTCGGGGCCTTGATGCCTCAGCTTTTGCTTGACTGGCTTGAACCCTTCTTTGATGTTGAGCTCATGGCACATAATTTCGGGGTCGAGTCCAGACATTTCTGAAGCTTCGTAGGCAAAGACATCCTTGTACTCTGTGAGCACCTGAATGATTTATTTCCTTGTTTGGGGTTCCATGGCTTTGCGTACCCTCAAGGTCCAACCGAGTTTATCGTCGATGATGACTTCTTCATCGTCCTCAGCCGGCTGAGGGCGCTCGTACTGCTTGGGGTTTTCAGTGATGTAAACCCCGAGGCCACTAGAGGGCTGATTCTCTTCTCGTTTTCTCTTTTTTGAGTCCTCTTGGACGTCGACCCTATTCTTCAAGCTGTTAACATAGCATTCTCTCGCAGCTTGCTGAACCCCCTGGATCTTTCCAACCTTACCCTCGTCGGTTTCAAACTATATGAGGAGCTGATAGATGGAGATTGCCGCTTTGACCCTGTTCAGAGTGGGTCTTCCCATTATGATATTGTATGGCAGAGGGATGTCCACCACTAGGAAGTCAATCAGTAGGCTTCTTCCCTTGCTATTTTCTCCTATCCGAGTACGCAACTTTATAGATCCGATTGGGTGTACCAAGTTTCCCCGAAGCCTATGAGTGGCTGATTGAGGGGAGTGACGTCCCTTTCGCTGTATTTCAACTTCTTGAGGCACTCGAGCGTAATTATATCAGCGGATGAACCACTATCTACTAACACTCGTTTGACTCTGGTGTTAGCCACTTTCAGTTCGATAACTAGGGGATCATCATGGGGTGTGTGTAGGGTCAGACTGGATTCCCCGAAGTTCATTATGGGGCAATCTGGTCGGGGTTGGTGGACGGCAAGCACTTGGTGCTTGAGACTCTGTAAGTGGGATTTGCGGGATCGGTCGGTTAGGCCTCTTAATGCAAAGCCCCCTGCAATGACCCCGATGAATCCTTCGGTGTCCCCGTTGTTCGACTGAACTATCTTTTGCTTTCCCTTCTCCTCGCTGGTGTGTTTGAGGTAGCGGTTCGGCTTGCCTTGGTCCGCCGGGATTATCAAGGGACTTTTTGAGTTCTCTGCAGTCCTTGGTGGTGTGCCCGCATTCTTTGTGGTATTCACACCATTGGCTTTTATCTCTCCGAGCGGAGGACGTTCTGATGGGGGGTGGACGGGGAAGCATTGACTTGTCCTTGATGTCTAAGTAGATCTCTCTTCTGTTCTTGCGGAATCGGGGGTCGTTGCCATGGTCATTGAACCTGTTCGACCTACCCCCCAATCTTTTGTTGTTTTGTCTGGTCCTTGTGATTTCCTTCCTCTTCTCGCTTCCATCATCTGAGTGGCGACATATGTCTGCTTCCTGGATGAATCTTTGAGCCTTGCTCATTGCTTCGGAGAAAGTTTTCACTTCGTTTTCTGCCAAGGACCATCTTAGCCACCGGGTTGAAGTCCGGACATTAGGGCGGCGAATGCCACCGCGTCTTGTAGATCTGAGATTTTCAGGGATTCCTCATTGAATCTTTTGATGTAATCGACTAGGCTTTCATTCTTCTCCTGCCTGACCCCTATCAAATGAAGACTTGTTTTCTTCTACCTTTTCCCGACAACAAACTGATGGATGAATAGGTCTTCTAGTACCGAGAAATCAGTTATGATCGCAGTAGGGAGTTCCTGAAACCAGTTCAAAGCCAGTCGTTTCAGGGTTTTGGGAAAGAATCGGCACCAAGTGGCTTCACAGCCGGTTTGGACACTCATTTGTGCCTTGTATGTTGCCATATGATCATCCGGGTCGGTTAGGCCCGTGAATGGTTCAATAGTCGGTGTTTTGATCTTTCCCGGACTGGGCGCCTCTAGTATGGCCTGACTGAATAGGACCATGAACTTAAGTGCCCCACTATTGATCCGAATGGGTTTCGATTGGGCAGAGTCACCATGCCCCTCCCGCTGAGCACCTTTCTTGTTGAGGATGTGTCTTGCGTCGTATCCTTTGCTGAGGCGCTTCTCGTCGAAGAAATGCCGAGCATCATCGTGCTTTTGCCCGACATTGCCTCGTGGTGACTTGGACACATGAGTCTCCTCTCCCTGTCTAGCGGTTCTTCCTTTAGACAAATGACGGTCCTCCTCCCCTTATCTGGATTGTTGCCGATCATGTTTACTGTGTTCCCTTGCCCCCGATCGTTGCCGGCTAGGCTGACCGTGGACAGATCGGTGAAGGTTTTCCGCCCGAAGGGAAGGGACCAAGGCTTGGTCTTTAGGTTGCTGGAGAGGGCGCCCCTGCTGTAGATTGGCCAGCATGTCCATCAAGCTACGTTGCAGGGTTTGTTGTAGCTGAGCGGCTATCAAGTTTATATCTGTTGTAGATATAGGCTGGGGGTCTGCATGTTGTAGCTGTTGTGAAGGGGTAGGTCCATTTTCAATAGACTGCTCCTCTTCAGGGTCGATGGTCTGAACGGTTGGCGTTTTGCGAGGTATAGGTGAGGGTGGTCGCTCGGACCTCCGGTGGTGAGATGGTGAGGGGTCTCGTTCGAACCTCTGAGCCTGTGCTCAGGGCTGTCTGGTGCGAGTGCTCTTTGCTGGGGCCATTGCTGAGTAACAATGAAATGAATCTTGCTGAGTGGAGGCGAAGAAACTTTGATTGTATCTTCCCCACAGACGGCGCTAAACTGTTTCTGCTAAAAAATTAAGGATTATAATTGGTTGTGAGATGTGAATTGGGCCCCAAGAGCGTTCGCCTGAGCTCCGTTGTCCGTACGCCGGAATCCTGAGAAAGAAGGTTAGACTACCCCGGGGGTGTTTCCGGGATCGCCCCTCCGACGCTCAAGTCAGTAAGTGATTGAGGTAGAGAGAGAATCTAGAGAGAGATACTCTAGTTTGTTAGGTGAGAATTGAATACATGTTCATTGATGAGACTGTTGGTATTTATAGTGTTGGGGATTCCCAGACAGGAAACATTGATTGGATGGGCTTCCTTGGGACCAATGGCTATGTTGCCTTTTCAGGCAATGGTCATTTCAGCCTTTTAGAGGATCCGCAAGCTTCTGAGATTAGGTCAACTCTCAGGTGGGACCCACTGCTGCCACCTATCCAAGGCTATGGGGGGCTCTTCATGTCCTTGTTGGGCTGCTAATTACTTGACCCCAAACATGGTGGTTATTTCAATCCTCGATTAATCGCTAATTAGAGCGGTTAACTCAAACTTTTCATTCAATCACTAATAAGGGTGATTAGTTTAACCTTTCATCATATTTAATCACTAATTAGAGTGATTATCTTAAGCCTTAATGATCGTTACTTAGGACGATTATTTTCTCATTTAATCTTTAATTAGAGTGATTATCTTAAGCCTTAATTATCGTTAATTAGGACGATTATTTTCTCATTTAATCACTAATTAGAGTGATTATCTTAAACCTTAATAATCGTTAATTAGGACGATTGTTTTTCTCATTTAATCACTAATTGGAGTGATTATCTTAAACCTTGAATAATCATCAATTAAGGTGATTACTTCCTAACCTTCATTGTTAATCACTAATCAAGGTGATTATCTTTCCTCTTAAGTTTAGTCACTAATTAGGGTGATTATCTTAACCTCCATTTTTAATCACTAATTGAGGTGGCTCTCTTAATCCTTCATATTTAATGACTAATTAAGGTGCTTATCTTAATCTCATTTCAATCACTAAATGGAGTGATTATCTCATTTTCCAATAGATTTGTTTAATTCTAAAGGTGAGTTATTCATAATCTATTTCCTTTTCTTCCCCAATGGAATTGGCCATTTGGGGCGAGACATAAGATCGAACGACGATGGTTTTGATCCATGAGTGGATTCCAATCCCGCAATGATTGGTACGTAGTGCAACTTCAGTGCTCAGACCTACCATGTACAAATTATATATTGGTCCTAAATAAAAATGGTTGATGTGTATATGTGCAAATTATGTGATTTTCTTTCTTTTTAATAGCCATGATTACTTTAAAATGGAAAATAACGCATTTAGTAAGAGTCCGTTCTGTAGAACGGAAGAGGAGATGAGTTCTAGACGTTCGCACCTCTTAACCTAAACCCCGAACCCTATCTCATGGTATGAAAGACCAATTTTCAACAAAAAGCCTTATCCATATGAAGTCATCATCGTTTTAAATGATATTTCTTGAAATTGATTTTAAAATGATTTATTAAATAAATCTGTCCCTATTCAGATATTAATAGGGTGGCGACTTCAAAGTTTTCTAAAACTCATAGTCCCATGAGAGACTTTCGTGGGATTTTGACCGTTAATTAAGACAGTAAAAAATCGGATACTTTAGACACAAAATCGTGTCTCCCTATTTGAGGATCCAATAATGAAACATACCGCGGCATTAGTTGGCGCGACCCAACGGAAGAGCAATCTAAATAACCATTCTAAAATGTGATTCGAAATGATATTCTAAAGCCCAATTAATTATTCATGATGATTAATTGTATTTTAAGCCCATAAAATATTTTAAATCCATTTTAAAAGCCCAATCAAATATTTATTATTTTAATAAATATTTTTCATAATCATTTTCATTATCTTCAATCAAAAATCAGATTTTTGATCCATAAAATTCCATGTCCGGAATTTTAGGGATAGAAAAGTATCTTCGAAAGACTCGCAAAGGAATATGCTCGAATATTCCTGAATATGCGCCGGACGCGGGGGCTGCGCTCAGTGCGCCACGTGCATCCAGCACATAGGCCAGAATGCGTCAGGCGAGCCAATGAGCACCTGACACGTAGGTTTTGTGACTCACACAGAAACCTGCGTCTAACGCAAGTCCTGTGTCAGACGTAACTTTCTTTTCTATCTCTTCAAAAACGCGTTTACACGTGCCTAAACTTGATTGGGCTGACTGCGTCAGGCACACCAATGTGCGCCTGACGCGTGGCATTGCGCCTGCCACGTAGGCCTGCGCCTGGCGCAAGGCTTGCGTGGAGCGCAAGGGTTCTTTTCTCTATAAATACCCGTATTTTCCCGAATTACGGACGGCTTTTCATATTATTATTTCACGAATACAAAAACCGACGATACCTCTACAATACACTTCGAATATTTCAAACACTCAATAAATCAAATACTTTCAATACTTTCAATCGCTGCGTTCTTGGTTCCACGATTGCTCCGCATAAAGATTGTTGCGCTCCTCAATCTAAGCCGCATAGGTATAATCCTGAGGATCCTTGAATTAATTATTTTTATATTGAAGTTACTAACTATTTATTTCATGATGTAGATCTTAAATATAAAATCGCTCTGCTGTACATTCTAAACCTCTCTCTTTCTCTTCTCTTTCTTTTTCATATTATTATACTTGCCTGATCATTATATGAATGCTATTATAATTGTCCTGCTTTAATGCTTTCATCACCCATATGTTATTTTTGCTAATCAAGACCTAAAGAAGCTGTTCAAACATTAATCGGTCTTTTTTTATGTGTTTCTCGAACCAATTTAGACTAATTATTTTTAGGGTGCTTAAAACATTATTTGATTATTCTTTGACATAAATTCTGTTATGAATCGATATTTAGTAGAGGCCAACTTTGGGCGAATGTGGTTCATTATGACTATATTCGTACCCTCACCCCCGAACTCAATCTTTGGTTCATTTTGATCATCTATGGAGTCATGACGGGGAAATCTACGTTGGATAATTTATCCCTATGATTTTTCCATATCCAATTAGGTTTATGATTCTTCCTAAAAACGAATTATTGGCGACTTCTTTCAAAACAATTTTCAATAAATCCTTTACAGTGGGGTAGTCAAATCAAATACGCGCTCACACCGCGTAGGCGAAATAAAAACACGCCTACAGATACCACAATATCAATGGTATATGGGATAGTGATGAAGAAGACGAGCATGTCACAGAAGAAAGTGACTACATCCAGGGAACATGCATCCCTCCACCTCTAGGATTATATGACGATGATGAAGTCGTTGATCTTCAAACTGATCGCATCACTTTAGCAATGGATTGGTACAAAAGTGATGAAGAGGAAGCAGTACGAGTGCTTACCCGAACTGGAAGGTTAACTCAGTCAGTTCAAAATAACCGTCCCACATTGTCTGCATCTCCTGAAGGAGTTCATCCCAAAGAGAACGCTCTCATTCAACAGCTCATGAAAACAAAAGCTGACGTTAACATTTGGCAATTGATAGCTTCCTCTCATGAGCATCGCATGGCATTACTAAATGCCCTTACAAAGATGAGTGTGTCATCTAACACCTCTCCTGAAGGGTTGCTCAGTTTCCTACCTGCTGATAAACCAATCCAAGGAAATATTATTTCCTTTACTGATGATGACCTTCCTTTTGAAGGAACCAAGCACAACAAAGCACTGCATCATACTGTAGCATGCATGAGTATGCATGTCCCCATGACATTAGTAGACAATGGATCTGCCATTAACGTGTGTCCATTAAGAACTGCGCACCGCCTAGTTTTCAAAGATGAGGATTTCAGTCCTTCTCATCAAGGCATCCGAGCATACGACAATTTCCGTCGTCAATCCTTGGGAATTATAGCCTTAAACATCTCTGCAGGGGTTATAGAAAAGCGCACGATTTTCCAGGTCATTGATATTAAGGCCTCATTCAACTTACTATTAGGACGACCATGGCTTCATGAGCTTGGTGCGGTCCCATCTTCCTTGCATCAAAAGGTTAAGATGATTGTAGATGGCATTCCCATAACTCTCGATGCCTCTACAATGAAGGTACAAGTAATATAGAAACCTCTCATCCACATAGACCATGATGATGAGGATGAAAATTTTCAAGGATTCGTTCCCGAAGACGTAGTCCTCATTGAAGAGGATTTTGCGCCATTTGATTTTGATTGCTTATCCAATCTCGCAGTCAACTAAATCATGCGCAAGAAAGGACACTTCCCGGGCATGTCACTGGATAGTAAGAATTCTAGAGCACATCCTGTCACTGACTCTAAATCAGTGGAAAATTTGTTTGGCTTAGGATACAAGCCCACCAAGAAGGAGCTCAGAGAACGTATTGCACAATGGATGGCATATCGCAATACCAAGGACAAGGACAATATCCCTTTTCCTCCCTATCAACCCACTCACGAATGGGTCGTTTCGAGGGAAGGAGAAGATTATCCTTGCTATGAATTCCCCGAACCATTCTATCGAGGCTCGGGAGGGGGAGTGATCTACCCCCGGTTTGAAATATTTACGGATTGTCACTTTACGGAAGAAGGGATTCTCGATCCCAAAATTAAACAGTTCATCGAAGACTGTTTTAGACTACAAGGCATTGGAACTTCTATTCGGTCAAGAACGAGTTAAATGCCCAAATAATACTACTCATATCCAGGCTGTGCTACAGAATGAGGACTTCGACCCTGCTATGTTGATCACACCTGCAAGTGGCACGATGCAAGGATGGAGGAAGACTATCAAGCTGACTACTTCGGACGGAAAGAAGATGATCTTCACCACCGGAGAATGGCCGATGTTTGAATAGTCCGAGTCATCTGAGTCAGAGTCTGAGTCTGAGTCTGAGTCTGAATCTGTTGAGTATAGTGTCCCAGTTGGGACTATATCTGAGCTTGTTAATCCTAGTGTCCAAGTAGAGTCTTTACTTTCCGCCGAGTCATTGTTCAACTCTATGATTTCCGATTTCAATAATATGAACTCATTTGCTTATGACTTGTGGTTCATTATGACTATATTCGTACCCTCACCCCGAACTTAATCTTTGGTTCATTTTGATCATCTATCGAGTCATGACGGGGAAATCTACCTTGGATAATTTATCCCTATGATTTTCCCATATCCAATTAGGTTTATGATTCTTCCTAAAAAGAATTATTGGCGACTTCTTTCAAACCAATTTTCAGTAAATCCTTTACAGTGGGGTAGTCAAATCAAATACGCGCTCACACCGCGTAGGCGAAATAAAAACACGCCTACAGATACCACAATATCAATGGTATATGGGATAGTGATGAAGAAGACGAGTATGTCACGAAGAATGTGACTACATCCGGGAACATGCATCCCTCCACCTCTAGGATTATATGACGATGATGAAGTCGTTGATCTTCAAGCCGATCACATCACTTTAGCAATGGATTGGTACAAAAGTGATGAAGAGGAGAAGCATTCGAGTGCTTACCCGAACCGGAAGGTTAACTCGGCCGATTCAAGATAATCTTCCCACATCGTCGCATCTCTGAAGGAGTTCATCCCAAAGAGAACTCTCTCATTCAACAGCTCATGAAAACAAAAGCTGACGTTAACATTTGGCAATTGATAGCTTCCTCACATGAGCATCGCATGGTATTACTAAATGCCCTTACAAAGATGAATGTGTCATCTATCACCTCTCCTGAAGGGTTGGTCGGTTGCTAACTGGCGATAAACCAATCCAAGGAAATATTATTTCTTTTTACGATGATGACCTTCCTTTTGAAGGAACCAAGCACAACAAAGCTCCGCATCATACCGTAGCATGCATGAGTATGAATGTCCCCATAACATTAGTAGACAATGGATCTGCCTTTAACGTGTGTCCAATACGAACTGAGCGCCGCCAAGTTTTCAAAGATGAGGATTTCAGTCCTTCTCATCAAGGCATCCGAGCATACGACAATTTCCGTCGTCAATCCTTGGAAACTATAGCCTTAAACATCTCTGCAGGGGTTATAGAAAAGCGCACGATTTTCCAGGTCATTGATATTAAGGCCTCATTCAACTTACTATTAGGACGACCATGGCTTCATGAGCTTGGTGCGGTCCCATCTTCCTTGCATCAAAAGGTTAAGATGATTGGAGATGGCATTCCCATAAGTCTCGATGCCTCTACAATGAAGGTACAAGTAATAGACAAACCTCTCATCCACATAGACCATGATGATGAGGATGAAGATTTTCGAGGATTCGTTCCCGATGAAGTAGCCCTCATTGAAGAGGATTTTACGCCATTTGACTTTGATTGCTTCTCCGATCTCGCAGTCAACTAAATCATGCGCAAGAAAGGACACTTCCCGGGCATGTCACTGGTTAGTAAGAAGTCTAGAGCACCTCCTGTCACTGACTCTAAATCAGTGGAAAATTTGTTTGGCTTAGGATACAAGCCCACCAGGAAGGAGCTCAGAGAACGTATTGCACAACGGATGGCATATCGCAATACCAAGGATAAGGACAAGGACAATATCCCTTATCCTCCCTATCATCCCACTCTGAATGGGCAGTTTCTGAGGGAAGGAGAAGATTATCCTTGCTATGAATTCCCTGAACCATTCTATCAGGCTCAGGAGGGGGAGTTATCTACCCCGGATATGAAATATTACTGGATTGTCACTTTCTGGAAGAAAGGATTCCTGATCCCAAAATTAAACAGTTCACTGAAGACTGTTTAGACTACAAGGCATTGGAACTTCTATTCGGTCAAGAACGAGTCAAATGCCCAAATAATACTACTTATATCCAGGCTGTGCTACAGAATGAGCACTTCGACCCTGCTATGTTGATCACTCCTGCAAGTGGCACCATGCAAGGATGGAGAAAGACTATCAAGCTTACTACTTCGGACGGAAAGAAGATGATCTTCACCACCGGGGAATGGTCGATGTTTGAAGAGTCCGAGTCATATGAGTCAGAGTCTGAGTCTGAGTCTGAATCTGTTGAGTCTAGTGTCCCAGTTGGGACAATGTCTGAGCTTGTTAATCCTAGTGTCCAAGTAGAGTCTTTACTTTCTGCCGAGTCATTATTCAACTCTATGATTTCCGATTTCAATAATATTAACTCATTTGCTTATGACTTGTGGTTCATTATGACTATATTCTTACCCTCACCCCCGAACTCAATCTTTGGTTCATTTTGATCATCTATGGAGTTATGACGGGGAAATCTACCTTGGATAATTTATCCCTATGATTTTCCCATATCCAATTAGGTTTATGATTCTTCCTAAAAAGAATTATTGGCGACTTCTTTCAAACCAATTTTCAATAAATCCTTTACAGTGGGGTAGTCAAATCAAATACGCGCTCACACCGCGTAGGCGAAATAAAAACACGCCTACAGATACCACAATATCAATGGTATATGGGATAGTGATGAAGAAGACGAGTATGTCACAGAAGAAAGTGACTACATCCAGGGAACATGCATCCCTCCACCTCTAGGATTATATGACAATGATGAAGTCGTTGATCTTCAACCGATCGCATCACTTTAGCAATGGATTGGTACAAAAGTGATGAAGAGGGAGCAAGATTTGAGTGCTTACCCGAACCGGAAGGTTAACTCGGCCGCTTCAAGATAATCTTCCCACATCGTCGCATCTCCTGAAGGAGTTCATCCCAAAGAGAACTCTCTCATTCAACAGCTTATGCAAACAAAAGCTGACGTTAACATTTGGCAACTGATAGCTTCCTCTCATGAGCATCGCATGGCATTAATAAATGCCCTTACAAAGATGAATGTGTCATCTAACACCTCTCCTGAAGGGTTGGTCAGTTTGCAAACTGCTGATAAACCAATCCAAGGAAATATTATTTCCTTTACAGATGATGACCCTCCTTTTGAAGGAACCAAGCACAACAAAGCTCTGCATCTTACTGTAGCATGCATGAGTATGAATGTCCCCATAACATTAGTAGACAATGGATCTGCCTTTAACGTGTGTCTATTACGAACTGAGCACCGCCTAGTTTTCAAAGATGAGGATTTCAATCCTTCTCATCAAGGCATCCGAGCATACGACAATTTTCGTCGTCAATCCTTGGGAACTATAGCCTTAAACATCTCCAGTTCATTGATATTAAAGCCTCATTCAACTTACTATTAGGACGACCATGGCCTCATGAGCTTGGTGCGGTCCCATCTTCCTTGCATCAAAAGGGTAAGAAGATTGTAGATGGCATTCCCATAACTCTCGATGCCTATACAATGAAGGTATAAGTAATAGATAAACCTCTCATCCACATAGACCATGATGATGAGGATGAAGATTTTCGAGGATTCGTTCCCGAAGAAGTAGCCCTCATTGAAGAGGATATTGCGCCATTTGACTTCAATTGCTTCTCCAATCACGCATTCAACTAAATCATGCGCAAGAATGGACACTTCCCATGCATGTCATTGGTTAGTAAGAAGTCTAGAGCACCTCCTGTCACTGACTCTAAATCAGTGGAAAATTTGTTTGGCTTAGGATACAAGCCCACCAGGAAGGAGCTCAGAGAACGTATTGCACAGCGGATGGCATATCGCAATACCAAGGACAAGGACAATATCCCTTTTCCTCCCAATCATCCCACTCTGAATGGGCAGTTTCTGAGGGAAGGAGAAGATTATCCTTGCTATGAATTCCCTGAACCATTCTAACAGGCTCAGGAGGGGGAGTGATCTACCCCGGATTTGAAATATTTCTGGATTGTCACTTTCTAGAAGAAGGGATTCCTGGTCCCAAAATTAAACAGTTTCATCGAAGACCGTTTAGACTACAAGGCATTGGAACTTCTATTCGGTCAAGAACGAGTCAAATGCCCAAAAATACTACTCATATCCGTGTGTGCTACAGAATGAGGACTTCGACCCTGCTATGTTGATCACTCCTGCAAGTGGCACCATGCAAGGATGGAGGAAGACTATCAAGCTGACTACTTCGGACGAAAAGAAGATGATCTTCACCACCGGGGAATGGCCGATGTTTGAAGAGTCTGAGTCATCTGAGTCTGAATCTGTTGAGTCCAGTGTCCCAGTTGGGACTATGTTTGAGCTTGTTAATCCTAGTGTCCAAGTAGAGTCTTTACTTTCTACCGAGTCATTGTTCAACTCTATGATTTTCGATTTTAATAATATGAACTCATTTGCTTATGACTTGTGGTTCATTATGACTATTTTAATAATATGATTTCCGATTTTAATAATATGAACTCAATCTTTGGTTCATTTTGATCATCAATGGAGTCATGACGGGGAAATCTACATTGGATAATTTATCCCTATGATTTTTCCATATCCAATTAGGTTTATGATTCTTCATAAAAAGAATTATTGGCGACTTCTTTCAAAATAATTTTCAATAAATCCTTCACAGTGGGGTAGTCAAATCATATACGCGCTCACACCGCGTAGACGAAATAAAAACACGCCTACAGATACCACAATATCAATGGTATATGGGATAGTGATGAAGAAGACGAGTATGTCAAAGAAGAAAGTGACTACATCCAGGGAACATGCATCCCTCCACCTCTAGGATTATATGATAATGATGAAGTCGTTGATCTTCAAACTGATCGTATCACTTTAGCAATGGATTGGTACAAAAGTGATGAAGAGGGAGCAGTACGAGTGCTTACCCGAACTGGAAGGTTAACTCGGCCAGTTCAAGATAATCTTCCCACATCGTCTGCATCTCCTGAAGGAGTTCATCCCAAAGAGAACTCTCTCATTCAACAGCTTATGCAAACAAAAGCTGACGTTAACATTTGGCAACTGATAGCTTCCTCTCATGAGCATCGCATGGCATTACTAAATGCCCTTACAAAGATGAATGTGTCATCTAACACCTCTCCTGAAGGGTTGGTCGGTTGCTAGCTGGCGATAAACCAATCCAAGGAAATATTATTTCCTTTACAGATGATGACCCTCCTTTTGAAGGAACCAAGCACAACAAAGCTCTGCATCTTACTGTAGCATGCATGAGTATGAATGTCCCCATAACA
Organism: Beta corolliflora; assembly: GCA_947648045.1. NCBI lineage: Eukaryota > Viridiplantae > Streptophyta > Magnoliopsida > Caryophyllales > Amaranthaceae > Beta > Beta corolliflora. The sequence continues at coordinate 185,887 of CANSZD010000211.1, read as the reverse complement.
TTAGTAGACAATGGATCTGCCTTTAACGTGTGTCTATTACGAACTGAGCACCGCCTAGTTTTCAAAGATGAGGATTTCAGTCCTTCTCATCAAGGCATCCGAGCATACGACAATTTTCGTCGTCAATCCTTGGGAACTATAGCCTTAAACATCTCCGGTTCATTGATATTAAAGCCTCATTCAACTTACTATTAGGACGACCATGGCCTCATGAGCTTGGTGCGGTCCCATCTTCCCTTGCATCAAAAGGGTAAGAAGATTGTAGATGGCATTCCCATAACTCTCGATGCCTATACAATGAAGGTATAAGTAATAGATAAACCTCTCATCCACATAGACCATGATGATGAGGATGAAGATTTTCGAGGATTCGTTCCCGAAGAAGTAGCCCTCATTGAAGAGGATATTGCGCCATTTGACTTCAATTGCTTCTCCAATCACGCATTCAACTAAATCATGCGCAAGAATGGACACTTCCCATGCATGTCATTGGTTAGTAAGAAGTCTAGAGCACCTCCTGTCACTGACTCTAAATCAGTGGAAAATTTGTTTGGCTTAGGATACAAGCCCACCAGGAAGGAGCTCAGAGAACGTATTGCACAGCGGATGGCATATCGCAATACCAAGGACAAGGACAATATCCCTTTTCCTCCCAATCATCCCACTCGAATGGGCGGTTTCGAGGGAAGGAGAAGATTATCCTTGCTATGAATTCCCTGAACCATTCTAACAGGCTCAGGAGGGGGAGTGATCTACCCCGGATTTGAAATATTTCTGGATTGTCACTTTCTAGAAGAAGGGATTCCTGGTCCCAAAATTAAACAGTTCACTGAAGACTGTTTAGACTACAAGGCATTGGAACTTCTATTCGGTCAAGAACGAGTCAAATGCCCAAAAAATACTACTCATATCCAGGCTGTGCTACAGAATGAGGACTTCGACCCTGCTATGTTGATCACTCCTGCAAGTGGCACCATGCAAGGATGGAGGAAGACTATCAAGCTGACTACTTCGGACGAAAAGAAGATGATCTTCACCACCGGGGAATGGCCGATGTTTGAAGAGTCTGAGTCATCTGAGTCTGAATCTGTTGAGTCCAGTGTCCCAGTTGGGACTATGTTTGAGCTTGTTAATCCTAGTGTCCAAGTAGAGTCTTTACTTTCTACCGAGTCATTGTTCAACTCTATGATTTTCGATTTTAATAATATGAACTCATTTGCTTATGACTTGTGGTTCATTATGACTATTTTAATAATATGATTTCCGATTTTAATAATATGAACTCAATCTTTGGTTCATTTTGATCATCAATGGAGTCATGACGGGGAAATCTACATTGGATAATTTATCCCTATGATTTTTCCATATCCAATTAGGTTTATGATTCTTCATAAAAAGAATTATTGGCGACTTCTTTCAAAATAATTTTCAATAAATCCTTCACAGTGGGGTAGTCAAATCATATACGCGCTCACACCGCGTAGACGAAATAAAAACACGCCTACAGATACCACAATATCAATGGTATATGGGATAGTGATGAAGAAGACGAGTATGTCAAAGAAGAAAGTGACTACATCCAGGGAACATCCATCCCTCCACCTCTAGGATTATATGACGATGATGAAGTCGTTGATCATCAACCGATCGCATCACTTTAGCAATGGATTGGTACAAAAGTGATGAAGAGGAAGCGATGAGTGCTTACCCGAACTGGAAGGTTAACTCAGTCAGTTCAAGATAACCGCATCCCAAAGAGAACTCTCTCATTCAACAGCTCATGAAAACAAAACTGACGTTAACATTTGGCAATTGAAAGCTTCCTCTCATGAGCATCGCATGGCATTACTTAATGCCCTTACAACGATGAATGTGTCATCTAACACCTCTCCTGAAGGGTTGGTCAGTTTCCTAACTGCTGATAAACCAATCCAAGGAAATATTATTTCCTTTACTGATGATGACCTTCCTTTTGAAGGAACCAAGCACAACAAAGCTCTGCATCTTACTGTAGCATGCATGAGTATGAATGTCCCCATGACATTAGTAGACAATGGATCTGCCATTAACGTGTGTCCATTACGAACTGCGCGCCGCCTAGTTTTCAAAGATGAGGATTTCAGTCCTTCTCATCAAGGCATCCGAGCATGCGAAAATTTCCGTCGTCAATCCTTGGGAACTATAGCCTTAAACATCTCTACAGGGGTTATAGAAAAGCGCACGATTTTCCAGGTCATTGATATTAAAGCCTCATTCAACTTACTATTAGGACGACCATGGCCTCATGAGCTTGGTGCGGTCCCATCTTCCTTGCATCAAAAGGTTAAGAAGATTGTAGATGGCATTCCCATAACTCTCGATGCCTCTACAATGAAGGTACAAGTAATAGATAAACCTCTCATCCACATAGACCATGATGATGAGGATGAAAATTTTCAAGGATTTGTTCCCGAAGAAGTAGTCCTCATTGAAGAGGATTTTGCGCCATTTGATTTTGATTGCTTATCCAATCTCGCAGTCAACTAAATCATGCGCAAGAAAGGACACTTCCCGGGCATGTCACTGGTTAGTAAGAAGTCTAGAGCACCTCCTGTCACTGACTCTAAATCAGTGGAAAATTTGTTTGGCTTAGGATACAAGCCCACCAAGAAGGAGCTCAGAGAACGTATTGCACAACGGATGGCATATCGCAATACCAAGGACAAGGACAATATCCCTTTTCCTCCCTATCAACCCACTCGAATGGGCTGTTTCGAGGGAAGGAGAAGATTATCCTTGCTATGAATTCCCCTGAACCATTCTATCCAGGCTCAGGAGGGGGAGTGATCTACCCCGGATTTGAAATATTTCTGGATTGTCACTTTCTGGAAGAAAGGATTCCTGATCCCAAAATTAAACAGTTCACTGAAGACTGTTTAGACTACAAGGCATTGGAACTTCTATTCGGTCAAGAACGAGTCAAATGCCCAAATAATACTACTCATATCCAGGCTGTGCTACAGAATGAGGACTTCGACCCTGCTATGTTGATCACACCTGCAAGTGGCACGATGCAAGGATGGAGGAAGACTATCAAGCTGACTACTTCGGACGGAAAGAAGATGATCTTCACCACCGGGGAATGGCCGATGTTTGAATAGTCCGAGTCATCTAAGTCAGAGTCTGAGTCTGAGTCTGAGTCTGAGTCTGAATCTGTTGAGTATAGTGTCCCAGTTGGGACTATGTCTGAGCTTGTTAATCCTAGTGTCCAAGTAGAGTCTTTACTTTCTGCCGAGTCATTGTTCAACTCTATGATTTCCGATTTCAATAATATGAACTCATTTGCTTATGACTTGTGGTTCATTATGACTATATTCGTACCCTCACCCCCGAACTCAATCTTTGGTTCATTTTGATCATCTATCGAGTCATGACGGGGAAATCTACCTTGGATAATTTATCCCTATGATTTTCCCATATCCAATTAGGTTTATGATTCTTCCTAAAAAGAATTATTGGCGACTTCTTTCAAACCAATTTTCAATAAATCCTTTACAGTGGGGTAGTCAAATCAAATACGCGCTCACACCGCGTAGGCGAAATAAAAACACGCCTACAGATACCACAATATCAATGGTATATGGGATAGTGATGAAGAAGACGAGTATGTCACAGAAGAATGTGACTACATCCAGGGAACATGCATCCCTCCACCTCTAGGATTATATGACGATGATGAAGTCGTTGATCTTCAAACTGATCACATCACTTTAGCAATGGATTGGTACAAAAGTGATGAAGAGGGAGCAGTACGAGTGCTTACCCGAACTGGAAGGTTAACTCGGCCAGTTCAAGATAATCTTCCCACATCGTCTGCATCTCCTGAAGGAGTTCATCCCAAAGAGAACTCTCTCATTCAACAGCTCATGAAAACAAAAGCTGACGTTAACATTTGGCAATTGATAGCTTCCTCACATGAGCATCGCATGGTATTACTAAATGCCCTTACAAAGATGAATGTGTCATCTATCACCTCTCCTGAAGGGTTGGTCAGTTTGCTAACTGCTGATAAACCAATCCAAGGAAATATTATTTCTTTTACTGATGATGACCTTCCTTTTGAAGGAACCAAGCACAACAAAGCTCTGCATCATACTGTAGCATGCATGAGTATGAATGTCCCCATAACATTAGTAGACAATAGATCTGCCTTTAACGTGTGTCCATTACGAACTGAGCGCCGCCTAGTTTTCAAAGATGAGGATTTCAGTCCTTCTCATCAAGGCATCCGAGCATACGACAATTTCCGTCGTCAATCCTTGGAAACTATAGCCTTAAACATCTCTGCAGGGGTTATAGAAAAGCGCACGATTTTCCAGATCATTGATATTAAGGCCTCATTCAACTTACTATTAGGACGACCATGGCTTCATGAGCTTGGTGCGGTCCCATCTTCCTTGCATCAAAAGGTTAAGATGATTGTAGATGGCATTCCCATAAGTCTCGATGCCTCTACAATGAAGGTACAAGTAATAGACAAACCTCTCATCCACATAGACCATGATGATGAGGATGAAGATTTTCGAGGATTCGTTCCCGATGAAGTAGCCCTCATTGAAGAGGATTTTGCGCCATTTGACTTTGATTGCTTCTCCAATCTCGCAGTCAACTAAATCATGCGCAAGAAAGGACACTTCCCGGGCATGTCACTGGTTAGTAAGAAGTCTAGAGCACCTCCTGTCACTGACTCTAAATCAGTGGAAAATTTGTTTGGCTTAGGATACAAGCCCACCAGGAAGGAGCTCAGAGAACGTATTGCACAACGGATGGCATATCGGAATACCAAGGATAAGGACAAGGACAATATCCCTTATCCTCCCTATCATCCCACTCTGAATGGGCAGTTTCTGAGGGAAGGAGAAGATTATCCTTGCTATGAATTCCCTGAACCATTCTATCAGGCTCAGGAGGGGGAGTTATCTACCCCGGATTTGAAATATTACTGGATTGTCAATTTCTAGAAGAAAGGATTCCTGATCCCAAAATTAAACAGTTCACTGAAGACTGTTTAGACTACAAGGCATTGGAACTTCTATTCGGTCAAGAACGAGTCAAATGCCAAAATAATACTACTTATATCCAGGCTGTGCAACAGAATGAGCACTTCGACCCTGCTATGTTGATCACTCCTGCAAGTGGCACCATGCAAGGATGGAGGAAGACTATCAAGCTGACTACTTCGGACGGAAAGAAGATGATCTTCACCACCGGGGAATGGCCGATGTTTGAAGAGTCTGAGTCATCTGAGTCTGAGTCTGAATCTGTTGAGTCCAGTGTCCCAGTTGGGACTATGTTTGAGCTTGTTAATCCTAGTGTCCAAGTAGAGTCTTTACTTTCTACCGAGTCATTGTTCAACTCTATGATTTTCGATTTTAATAATATGAACTCATTTGCTTATGACTTGTGGTTCATTCTGACTATTTTAATAATATGATTTCCGATTTTAATAATATGAACTCAATCTTTGGTTCATTTTGATCATCAATGGAGTCATGACGGGGAAATCTACATTGGATAATTTATCCCTATGATTTTTCCATATCCAATTAGGTTTATGATTCTTCCTAAAAAGAATTATTGGCGACTTCTTTCAAAATAATTTTCAATAAATCCTTCACAGTGGGGTAGTCAAATCATATACGCGCTCACACCGTGTAGACGAAATAAAAACACGCCTACAGATACCACAATATCAATGGTATATGGGATAGTGATGAAGAAGACGAGTATGTCAAAGAAGAAAGTGACTACATCCAGGGAACATGCATCCCTCCACCTCTAGGATTATATGACGATGATGAAGTCGTTGATCATCAAACTGATCGCATCACTTTAGCAATGGATTGGTACAAAAGTGATGAAGAGGAAGCAGTACGAGTGCTTACCCGAACTGGAAGGTTAACTCAGTCAGTTCAAGATAACCGCATCCCAAAGAGAACTCTCTCATTCAACAGCTCATGAAAACAAAACTGACGTTAACATTTGGCAATTGATAGCTTCCTCTCATGAGCATCGCATGGCATTACTTAATGCCCTTACAACGATGAATGTGTCATCTAACACCTCTCCTGAAGGGTTGGTCAGTTTCCTAACTGCTGATAAACCAATCCAAGGAAATATTATTTCCTTTACTGATGATGACCTTCCTTTTGAAGGAACCAAGCACAACAAAGCTCTGCATCTTACTGTAGCATGCATGAGTATGAATGTCCCCATGACATTAGTAGACAATGGATCTGCCATTAACGTGTGTCCATTACGAACTGCGCGCCGCCTAGTTTTCAAAGATGAGGATTTCAGTCCTTCTCATCAAGGCATCCGAGCATGCGAAAATTTCCGTCGTCAATCCTTGGGACCTATAGCCTTAAACATCTCTGCAGGGGTTATAGAAAAGCGCACGATTTTCCAGGTCATTGATATTAAAGCCTCATTCAACTTACTATTAGGACGACCATGGCCTCATGAGCTTGGTGCGGTCCCATCTTCCTTGCATCAAAAGGTTAAGAAGATTGTAGATGGCATTCCCATAACTCTCGATGCCTCTACAATGAAGGTACAAGTAATAGATAAACCTCTCATCCACATAGACCATGATGATGAGGATGAAGATTTTCGAGGATTCGTTCCCGAAGAAGTAGCCCTCATTGAAGAGGATATTGCGCCATTTGATTTTGATTGCTTCTCCAATCTCGCATTCAACTAAATCATGCGCAAGAAAGGACACTTCCCATGCATGTCACTGGTTAGTAAGAAGTCTAGAGCACCTCCTGTCACTGACTCTAAATCAGTGGAAAATTTGTTTGGCTTAGGATACAAGCCCCCCAGGAAGGAGCTCAGAGAACGTATTGCACGGCGATGGCATATCGCAATACCAAGGACAAGGACAATGTCCCTTTTCCTCCCTATCAACCCACTCGAATGGGCGCTTTCGAGGGAAGGAGAAGATTATCCTTGCTATGAATTCCGTGAACCATTCTATCGAGCTCGGGAGGGGGAGTGATCTACCCCGGATTTGAAATATTTCCGGATTGTCACTTTCTGGAAGAAGGGATTCCTGATCCCAAAATTAAACAGTTCACTGAAGACTGTTTAGACTACAAGGCATTGGAACTTCTATTCGGTCAAGAACGAGTCAAATGCCCAAATAATACTACTCATATCCAGGCTGTGCTACAGAATGAGGACTTCGACCCTGCTATGTTGATCACTCCTGCAAGTGGCACGATGCAAGGATGGAGGAAGACTATCAAGCTGACTACTTCGGACGGAAAGAAGATGATCTTCACCACCGGGGAATGGCTGATGTTTGAAGAGTCCGAGTCATCTGAGTCAGAGTCTGAGTCTGATTCTGAATCTGTTGAGTCTAGTGTCTCAGTTGGGACTATGTTTGAGCTTGTTAATCCTAGTGTCCATGTAGAGTCTTTACTTTCTGCCGAGTCATTGTTCAACTCTATGATTTTCGATTTCAATAATATGAACTCATTTGCTTATGACTTGTGCAATATCTCTACTTCTTCTTCTCCTTCTCCTTCTGATTGCAACAATGAATCTGAAAAAGAAATAATTAAAGGAGCGGAAGAACATGAAAATAAGACTCTAATTATTGAGAAAACTAAAAAAAATTAATCTTTCTGATAATAATGAACCAAAGGAGGTAAGAAATGGATTAACTTTAAGCGAATGCGAGCGCGCTCAATTAATCAAAACGTTAGTTGAATATATCGACGTATTCGCATGGTCCTACCAGGACATGCCAGACATTGATCGCGAAATTGCTCAGCATACCATTCCCCTAATCGAAGGAATGAAACCTGTCAAACAAAAGTTGTGCAGAATGAAGCCAGATGTAGCTCTCAAAATCAAAGAAGAAGTCATTAAACAACTAAATGCAAGTTTTATAAAAGTAGCTAATTATCCTGACAGGATTGATTATGTTGTGCCTGTGCCTAAAAAGGATGCGAGAGTTAGGATGTGTGTTGACTATAGATACCTTAATAAAGCAAGTCCAAAAGACGGTTTTCCCCTACCTCATATAGACGTCCTAGTAGACAACACTGCCAATCATGCCCTTCTCTCTTTTATGGACGGGTATGCGGGGTATAATCAGGTAAAAATGACCGAGGAAGATATGGAAAAGACTACCTTCATCACACCGTGGGGGACTTTTTGCTCTACCGTTATGCCTTTTGGGTTAAAAAACACTGGGGCCACCTATCAAAGAACTGCAACTACCCTTCTCCATGACATGATGCATAATGAGGTAGAATTCTACGTACACGACATGATAGTTAATTCCAAAGATAGAGAGGGACACCATACCGCCCTTGAGAAGTTCTTCATGAGACTTCGCAAATACAACATGAGACTTAATCCACAAAAATGCGCCTTTGGGGTCACTTCCGGGAAACACCTAGGTTATGTCATCAGTTCTTGAGGGATTGAAGTTGACCCTACTAAAATAACGGTCATCATGACCATGCCTCCACCTTAGAATGAAAAGCAAATAAGGGGGTTCTTAGCTAAAATCCAGTACATCAGTATGTTCATCTCTAAACTGACCATGGTGTGTGAGCCCATCTTTAAAAAGCTAAAGAAAAGTGTCGCTGCCGAATGGGATGAGGATTGCCAAAAAGCCTTTGAAAAAATCAAAGAATATTTATCCAACCCATCTGTCTTTGCACCTGCCTTGCCAGACATACCTTTAAGGCTCTATTTGACTGTGACAAAGACCGCAGCTGGGGCCATGTTGGCACAAGAGGTTGATGGGAAAGAGTGCGCCATTTACTACCTTAGTAAAAAGCTCTTAGACTACAAATCCCGTTACACTCCCTTAGAAAAGCTTTGTCTTGCACTAGTCTGGGCCACTAAGAAGCTTAGACATTATATGCTTACTCACACAATCCATATAGTGTCACGACTAGATCCTCTTAAGTTCTTGTTCGAAAAGCCAGCCCTCAATGGTAGACTCTCCCGCTGGGTAGTAATGTTGGCCGAATTTCACTTAAAATTTATCCCTCACAAATCCATTAAAGGCAACGTTGTTTCAGACTTCTTAGCAGATTTCCCTGTAGATGAATCTCGCGAAGAGTATCAATTCCCTGATGAAGACCTTCTCATGACGGAAGATGAAAGTTGGGCACTATACTTCGATGGTGCTTCCAACCAAAAGGGATGTGACGTAGGGGTAATCCTGGTATCACCTCAAGGCGAACACATTCCTCTCTCTGTTAAACTTGACTTCGATGTTACTAATAACGCAGCCGAGTACGAAGCATGTATCATAGGGCTCCAAGCCGCAGTGTCCCTCGACATCAAGAAACTACGAGTATATGGTGATTCATCTTTGATCATCAACCAAATCTCTAAAAGATGGAAAGTTAGAAATGAAAGCCTCTTGCAATACCAAACTCAACTAGAATCCATCGCTGAACAAATACCTGAAATACAATACACATACCTTCCCTGAGAAGAAAACCAATTTGCTGACGCTTTGGCCCGCTTAGCCTCTATGATTAGGATCCCCCGAACCATGCCATAAATGCCCCTTATCATTGAGAGAAGGCAAGAGTCTGCTTATATTCACACCTTAGACATTGAGCCCAATCCTATTCCTTCTGAACTCTGGTTTACTGACATCCTCAACTACTTAACCAAAAAAGAATATCCACCCGGAGCTTCAACAAGAGCCCAGCGTGCCTTAAGGCTCTTGGCCTCCCAATATGTCGATTATGACGGGACACTGTACAAAAGAACACCACAAGGCGTGCACTTGCTATGCATCGATAAACCAGACACCACAACAGGTATGGATCAAGTCCATTGTGGAATTTGTGGCACGCACATGAACAGCTGCATGTTAGCCCAAAAGATCATTCGCTTTGGTTATTACTGGACTACAATGGAGAAAGACTGTTACCTCAATGCCAAAACCTGTCCAAAATCCTAATTATGCGCTAACTTGCAACATGTCCCACCCTCATTGTTATATACCTATACTTCACCTTGGCCATTCCGGGGGCATGAATTCATCCTTGTGGCCATAGACTACTTCACTAAGTGGGTAGAAGCAGCATCCTATGCCAAATTGACAGCCAAGCATGTACCTGCCTTCCTAGAAACCACCATAATTTGCCGCTATGGGGTTCCCCACCAGATCATAAGTGACCAAGGTACCCACTTCCAAGCCGAATGTGAACAAGTCCTTGAAAAATATAATATCAAGCACCATCGCTCATCCCCATATAGACCCGAGGCTAACGGTGTTGTGGAGGCTGCTAACAAAAATATCAAAGTCATCACCCAAAAAATGACCGAAAATTATAAGGATTGGCCAGATAAGCTACACTTTGCCTTATGGGGCTACCGTACTTCTATTCGAACATCTACTGGAGCTACACCCTATTCTCTTGTCTATGGAGTAGAAGCTGTCCATCCTATTGAATTAGAAATACCATCCCTACGCATTGTCCTGAAAACTACATTCGAAGAGCTCATCTTGCTCGATGAACGGCGATTAGCTGCCTTGCGTCATGTGCAGGTTTATCAAAATCGTATCGTACGATCTTTCAATAAGAAGGTCAAACCCCGAAATATTAAAGAGGGAGACTTAGTGCTGAAGGCATTAAGGACGAATGTGTTAGATCCCCGAGGTAAATTCAGACCTACTTGGGCCGGTCCATATATTGTCAAGACAATCCTATCTGGGGGAGCAACCCAACTTATTGACATGGATGGCACTGAATTTCATAATCTGACCATTCTTGATCAACTCAAGAAATTTTATGTGTAAACACAACCAATTCTTTGATTGGTAAAAGTAATCCAATTCTTTAGCATGAACTATGTGCGGCCTGATTCCTATTTGGATACGTAGGCAACCTTGTACAAGGTTCGGCCCCTTCATTAATCAAAACCTCCATCGGTTCATACGAGTCTAAAGCTAAATAATAATAAAATGTTCAAATCACAATTCGCGCCAAACGCATGAATGTTGCGCCCAGCGCAGCGAAGTGCGCCAGACGCAGCTCTTCGCGTCTAGCGCACTACTCTGCTGTGCTGCTGGTTCGATCGTCCTTCCGGCATTCGTTAAGATGGTAAAAAATAATACAACAACATATTTTTGCGACATATTTAGGCTCGCTTCGGTCTAAATAAAATATAAACTTTGTTTTTATTAATATTGCTGAATGGAAAATAAAACATGAAACATAAGTTATGACTACTATATAAAATAACTATGTGGCATGCATGCCTTATTGAAAGCAATAAATCAACATAAAAACAACAACTCGAAACAAAAATAAAGCAGGAAATAATCTAAAGACATTGTTGCAATCAGTCCTTCTTTGCCTTCCCCTTCTCAGCCTTTTCTTCCTCCCTTCCCTTGGTAGAAGTTTCTCCATTTTCCATTTGTAGCTTTGGTCTAGGTGCCTTCCTTTTTTCTCAATACACCATAGGTTCCTTCCCTTTGCCTCTAGGAGCGTCTGTCTGTCGAGTCGTCCTTCCTGCATCAGTCCTTTCCATGATTACCACACCCCCTAAGCATAGTCTTCTCTTTGTTGGTGTCAGCCGTGACCCAAGTCTTTCCACTTCCTAATTCCACTCCAGGTCAGACCATATATTTTGGGTGCAATAGTGTCCTCAGCAGGAATTAATTGACAGTACCCATACTGTCTCAGTACCCTCGAAGGAAAATAAAAGGTCATGGTATACAGACTACACAACCTCACATAGGGCGAATCGTCACGAATACCTACCATAGACCCAATTCTCCACCATGGCACTACCCATCTGACACTCAGCTCGTCATCCCCAAAGAAAAAGGTCCAGTCCTCAAACGATTTCTTCGTAAAAATCTTCTTCCTGCCGATGAAGCCCTTTTTATTATACCTCTCCATGTACTCAGGAGGATCAATCAATCTCAAATGTTCCATCAGCCAGATCTGCATCAACAGATAAAATATATTATTGTTGCTTCCCGACGAGTAATAATACATATATACATACTATTTTATTATTCCTTCTTAAAGAGTAATAATAAAGCCAATACCTTTTTATTATTGCTTCCTTACGAATAGTAATATGAAAGAGTCATCATGTACGCAATATTGCTTCCTAATGAGTAATACCAATTACGACGCATATTATTATTGCTTCACAACGAGTAATAGTAATCGTACCACCTGACGTGCGCCAGACGCAGAGAGGTTGCGCCAGACGCAGCACACTGCGCCCAGCTTACGTTTCTGTCCGATGTTTTTTTTTTTTTTGTTGGGATGTAATGTCATAATTCCATTATTCATTCTAGTCGTATTAATCTGAAAAATTATTATATATTATTACTTCACATAGAGTCATAATATGTCTAAATATGCAAGGAAAAATAAAATCTTTGGTTCATAACTAAAAACATTTTTACTTGCAATAGTAGGGGGCTCCCTGAAAATTGTCCTTTTGGGTCTTTCTTCACAGCAACCAGAATGGAAATCATCTCCCCTACACACAGCGGCATCGGAGTTCGACCTACTTCCAGTTGCTCTGCCACAGTAATCAGGGACGAAAATACTGCACCATTGTCCCCGTTCACAAATAAAAATCGACTAAGCAGACAAAATACCAACGCCCGCATACGATATGTCTGCCTAGCCCTTTCAGTTGGAGGACTATACATTGCAGCTAATCTAGTAAAATTCACCCTCCTCTACAACACAATTTCAGATATATTTTCGTCCTTCAAATCCATGAACCTTTCAAAGTCCTTAAAAAAATAATCCTCTAGACTAGGGACACAGAGTAATTGACTACAAGGCCAGCCAATTATAGCACCAAATTCCTCAGGCAAAATAGTTAACTCATGGTTCCCAAAGCAAAAACAATGATTGCTAACATCCCAAAAATTAACAGCTGCATAAAGGAAATTATAGTCCAATTGCACAAACCTTAGGGATGCCAGCACATCCATATGTCGCCTTCCCAGTTCGTGTTTCTCAGCATTGGTCAGCGACAACAGCCACCCACTGAGCATTGGTTCAAAAGCCATAAGTGAACACTCAAAAGTTGCAGAGAAGTATCATAGAGAAAAGTGCAGAGAGAAATAATGTTGAACTCGTAATACTGAAATAACGCACGTATTCTTCTATTTATAATGACTTCGCATCTCAACTTTAAACGGATTCGGATTTACCGTTCCAAAAGCAAAACGCGTCACGCGCTAAAACCGCGCCAAGCGCAGGATAGCGCGCCATATGCAGCGCTAAACCTGCGCCTAGCGCAGGATAGAGCGCCAGACGCAAAGACTGCGCCACGCGCAACATACATGCGCCCAGCGCACATTTTCCCCTCCCATATACTGATTCGAATTATCACACATATGACATATCACACGGTTTTGAGCCACTCCTCCAATTCGGATGAAAAATATTGTTTTTATTCACCTCCTACATTTTTGGTTCATTTAAAACCCACCCGCCCAAACCCTTTTCGCTATCCTTTTCTTTTTTTTTTATTGGGAGAAGGTCGGCTATGCTCCATTCAAGCTTGTTTTAAACAAAAACATATTTCAGTCGAGTCAATCGCATTAAAAATGTTGTCGTGCATTCATACGTTGCATTTTAGGATAGGAGTCATTGCTAGCAAAATTCCATCAACAACATAAAAAAGCAACACCAATGAAATGACAGTTTGAACAAAACGCGCAATACATATCAATGTGCAAAATGTATATCATAACAAAAGTGCAGGACACAGGTGCACAAGAATACAAAAATCAAAGAAGAGGGCGGATCATGCTCCCTCGAAGAGGAATCCTGCGGCTCCTCGACCCGGACCCCACTCGACTCGCCTATATGAAAGCCGATCCCAAGCTCCATGAAAGGATGCATAGGCGGCCGCATGGGAGGCATCTGCTGCATCCCCAACATCTGATGCTGCATCGGCAACATCTGCATCTGTTGCATCTGCAACATCTGCATCTGTTGCATCTGCTGCATCTGCATGTGCTGCATCCACATCGGAGAAGGCCCAGTGCATGGATCGAGCCTGATACCCCCCATAAATCCATACTGCCAATGCCGAACTGCCCATCAAACGGACTCATCTGAGGCCTCTCAGATGTCGATTCTCGAGGAGTATGGGTCGAAGGCCTAGACTGGGTCGATATCCTCACCTCGGGACGAGGCCCACTCTAATGAGGACGACGCTGCACAAAATGTCACAAAGCATTAGCAAAACAAATGCAACAAAAAAAAACAACAATCAAAGCACAGTATGTCAGTCTACCTGGCTATGCGCGTCGCTACGGCGACAAGACATGCTCCTCTTTAGCTTTGCCATCCCATGCTTCAGCGAGTCAACCACTCGGAGAATCTGGACGACAGTCTTCCGAGGAACCTGGAAATAAACGATGCATAAGTCACTACAAACAAGATGAATAAACGAAAGTTCCTGACTTTGAACACCTACCGAGCTCACATGGGCTGGCATAGCACGAACAGTGTGCTGCTCTGCCTCTAGGGCAACATTAATCATCTCCTTTACTGGCCCGGAATCTCCAGTGTACTGAATTCTCATATCCGGAACGAAATCGATACGAGCCGCAGCAGCTTCTTGGCAAAAGAAAGCAATAACAGTCACTACTTTGATCATCTCAAAATAAACAAGAATAAGCAAATTCAATGTGCATACCTCATTAAACTTGACAGGAGGAGCCAAGCGAGGCAAGAGGGCAGTCTGGTAATCACGATCACGAAAAACAAAGTCGTGATAGCTCGCTCGAAGCGTCGCCCCTACCTCGACGGCTTGAACAAGAGCAGCCATGTCCATCATAGTGGCAGGGGGTCATAAGGCACCAATAATAGCATCGTACCGTCATGCTGACGTGTCACCTGCTCGCCTAGGTACCACACAGGGCGTCACTCCCCATAGAAAATGACCCTCTCACGGATCCAAAGGCGAGCTCTATCAGTCCAATCAGGCATCTCCGGAAACGACGCCCAAGGATAAAAAGTAACCTGCAGAGCAAAGAAAAGTTAACATTTGCTACATACACCAAAGAATAAGGTTGATTCACTATAATTACCTTGTCGTCCTTGACTCGTCGGATAGCCTTCCGGACACTCTCCACAGCACCGTATCGCGTCCTCCTGCACTCCGTCCAGGAGAGGCCGGCAGGAAAAGAGCGATCATGAACCCTTTCCGAGGCCAACCCCGGAAAGTACTCATAAAACCAGATCTGTAACAATAAGATCACCTCAGTCCCAAGACGATTTTCCCCTACCTCATATAGACGTCCTAGTAGACAACACTGCCAATCATGCCCTTCTCACTTTTTGCTATACCGTTATGCCTTTTGGGTTAAAAAACGCTGGGGCCACCTATCAAAGAACTGCAACAACCCTTCTCCATGACATGATGCATAAAGAGGTAGAAGCACTAGTGGAAAAAATATCAATTGCTCCGGTTAAAAACCGTACAAATGCTCCGTATATGACCCGTAGCAGACGCCATACGAGCATTTGAACATTTTTCAAATGCTCCGGTTGTCAACCGAAGCATTTAGTCTTTCAAATGCTCCGGTTGTGCAAAAAACCGAAGCATTTGATTTTTTTATATGCTCAAAATGGGTCAAAAGCTCCGGTTTTTAGTTAAAAACCGGAGCATTTATGTAGTAAATGCTTCGGTTTTTCCTAATAACCGGAGCATTTGCACATCAGTGAGCATACATCAACAACGAAAAAGGCAGATATTTTTCTTCTTCGTGCCATTCAAAGCTCTACAGATAAATCAGTAAATATCTTCACATCAACCATCAAAAGATAGCAAATCGATCCTAATCTCGAATCAATTACTCAAAAGACTAAAAACCCAATTCAGTTTCCCCAATTCTCTCTTGCTTCCGCTCTTTTTCTTTCCTCCGGCGTGTTTGTGTTTGTTGGTGTTCGTCGCTCCTTTAGTTTCAGTGGATGATGTATCAATACCCTAATACCCTATAGAAACACAGTAACTGCGAGAGGAGCGAGACATCCGTGAAAGAAGTAGCATTAAGAGATAAGATGCATAATCAGACAATCAAGGGCTACATAGTAAGTCGTTTAACCATTATGTTTGTCTAAGAATGCAAAACTTAGTCTATAAATGACAAATTTGGTCGTCAAGTAACACCCGTGATTTGCTTGGAGGCCTAAGAAGGTCAATGTGTACGAGAAAGAAACCTATCCCCTAACGAGTCAAGACACGGCGATAAATCCAATGAACAAACCATTCTAATTTAGCTTGGACTTACATGAGACTCTCACAAAAACCTCTCTTTTGAGAAATATATTCCAGCTTAATAAATCCGGACAATCGGTATATAAAATACACTCTCGGAAGAGAGCCCGCGAGATAAAATACAAAACAAGTCGGTTCCCAAGGTAAGCTAATCGAAAATCAAGATATGGTAAGTATTTTAACCTTAATTAAACATGTAATCAACACAAATAACATGATTTTGATTCTCGAATAAGAATCCTTTATCTTCATGACGAACTACTTAACCTTAATCATGTATAATGTTGGTAATATCTTCGCATGTATGAAATCAAGTAAACTTCAGTGCATTATGAAATCAAGTAAACTTCAGTGCATACCTTTTCCTCAGTATCATCAAAGCGCTAGGTGAGTCTGGCAACAATTTCATCATTCTTAGGAGGGGAATACTTTGTGGTATATTTTTCCAGTAACAGGATCTTGTCTCCAAGTAAATCAAGAGTAAGATGACCTACCTCTATTTTTGGAGGTGTAATTCCAAAAGCTGCTCCCATCGCTAATTGAGCACTTGACTCCTGTGGGGAAAAAGAAACAGAATCGCGCAATGAAGAAATGTACAATAGTTACTTTTCGTATGCTGTCAAAATGTATCTCATACTAAGTTGGGATAAATAACTACCAGGTGATATTCAAGCAAATTGTTAATAATAGTCAAGCGAATGGACTCCAGCAACTCTGGATCATCAACCTTTCTTCCCGTATCCCTACAAGAAATTCATCAGCAATATATAAATGGGGACGCAGTTCGCCTTGCAGAAAAATCATAGGAAAACCAAATTAAAGAACTGAATGGTACTCTATCTAAAGCACGAAAATAGCTTTTCTCATAAATTAGAATGGTTCCCATTCCAAAGCCTTTCAATGGCAGGCTATACTAATTACAAGTACATGAACCCAAAGAATATAAGTGGGGAAGGGAATATGAATTCATGCAAAACATGATCAAACTATGAGGCTCTTGATACTTATATTCATATATAGCAAATACAAGTTTCTCAGACGCAAGAAAGTAATCATAAATCGTGATAAAACTGAAAAGGCAACCGAATTATAAATACCTCCTCGTCATATTCTGTTTTAAGTTCTGTTCACTTGATAATTTCTCCATTTCTAACACTTTAATATGAAAGGTAAACATAACGAAGTTGTAATATTAAAAATAAGTGAAAAATAATAAGAGTTATACTACAATAGTGGCGGGGCGAAAGAATCGAGTTTAGTAATAAGCGAGTGTCAACAACACGGAACATGCAGCTCTATGACAAAACAAGGACATAATGCACCTTGTAAGTATACAAAAACGGTGCTAAATAGATGAAGAAGTGGTTATTCTCTTCAATCTACATAAGAAATCAACTAAACCATGCAGAACTAAAAAATATCGAAATTTGACAAAAAAAAATGCGCCTTTTTTATGTTTATCACTAAACGGTTTCCATTAACGCCTGATAAATTGTTTGACTGTTATTCGACTTTTGTACGGATACAAGTAATGTCCAAAAAAACAAGAAACAAACTTAAAAACACACAAAATTCAGTCAACTACACCAACACAAACACGATAGAAGAGAGCAAAAGTCATATCCTTTCCTTCCGCCTCTCATTACCTTTCACAGCTTTGCAAATACTATGCCTAGCAAAATGACCATAAAGGTTTTGTGAATATCATAGTAATAAATATGGAAATCCATCACATAAGTGAATAATTTTAAGTTAATTATGCAATTTCGAGGCACAACCTCTTTGTTTCTCCTATCCTGTTCTTTTTGCCATTAATTAGTGAGTTTAAAAAGTTGTTAATAAAACTAGCTAATCAAATATGTACTGTTCTTATTTCTACTTTATTTGATCCTCATTTGATGCAATTCCTTTTTTAGTGGAATCTTTGCACAAGTTGACAATAATATTATAGCTTTAAAAGGAAAATAGGTTTGTCTTATGAATATTGTTGGCCCAAAATAGGGAGTATTTGCGAGAAACCACCTTCTAAATTATCCTTTATGAAGAAAATTACTGTCTTTTTTATTTAGTCAGAAACCACCGTATATATACTTTTTTAAGTTCCACGACCATATACAAGTTCACATTAATAACAAACATTCTTCATGAAGTCAGAAACAATAGTGACATCAACTGACGAAAGGTTTAGCGATAACAATAAAAATGATGAATTCAGATTCATACTTTGAGCTAGGTTGTTTCCCACAAGTGCGTTATTAATAGACTTTAAGCCCATTACAAATGCAATGATGGTGACTCACACTACTATAACACAACCTTTAGAAATGCGAGATATATAATCATACAACGTCTGCTTTCATCATCACTCATGCATCATAGATGTTAGTATTATGCCTCCCTGTGCTACTGGAAAAAGCAGCAAGAGAAGAGGTGCAGAAATTACCATAACAAACTCCAGAAAGGCAATGCGAGTTGAAGGATAAAAATCTCCAAGGAAGAACTGCTGCTGCACTAGAGCAGGAAGAACTGCTGCTGCACTAGAGCAGGAAGAACTTCAGGAATCGCATCAAAGGAGCAAGAAGAATCACCTGCAGCTTGGCGACGGCGGCACCGCCCTCCAGCAGCACCAAAAACACCACGTCACGCAGGGGAAGATTTGTGGGTTTGAAGAGACAAAAATGAAGGGTTTTCGTTCGATCATTGTGACCTTAAATCAGAGAAGTAAATAAAAATTGAGCTTTAACATTCATCATAGTCTAGCTAGTCAATGAACAGAACAATAAGACTAGTATAACACTATCACAAACCAAACAATCATACAAGTGAGTACACTGAGAGTATCAAGAGCACACAGCATGTCAAGTACGATGAGGAGCTGAAAAATGAACTTTTCATACTCATAAAATATCTTGCATCAGCAAGTAGATAATCCCACACATCTGCTAGTATTGGGGAAATATAATATATGAGCATATTGCACATAAAAATTTGAGATACAAAAAATAAGTGAATCACGAGATGGAATTGGATCACATGCGAAGTGGTTTTCGGATCAAAGAAAATGAATCAATTTGTTTCTTAGTAAGAGAGGAAGGATATATAGATACACAAACATACTAGCATAGACACACAAACATACTAAGCCAAACTAAGGAGACAAAGCATGCAAGGTGTCATCAAGAATAGCCGCAACTACCATCATAATCTAATAAACATCAATTGGCCACTTAGAGAGACCAGGTTACATCCAAATAAAACAGTATCTGATTCATAAGACCAACTAATCAACCACAAGCACCTAAACAGTGAGTAGATTTTAAGTCTAACTAAAATATGCTCCCTGTAAAAGCACAATTAGTTGAAAAAAGAGGTTCAAAATAGGTAATCCAACCTTTGAGAGAGAGAGTTCTTGAATTACAGTTCATCAAAGCAAAATCAGCCGTGATGGACTCAAAGGCTGACTTGGCATGCTTATATCAATAATCACAACACTATTTTGAGGAGAAGTCTCTCTCACACAAATATACTTGTCTGATTCTATAGTTACATGACTGAAAGTTATGAACTAAGGATTGATCCCTACCCTTAGCAGCTGCAGATGGAACAAATAAATTTAAAAAATAAATCAGCCTCAATTCAATCTTAAAAGAAGCTACTAATTATGTAAATTTTCCAAAATTACAGATCAAAACTTCAGAATAAGTAAATCTATCCACCTCAAAGCTCCAAATTCCAATTATATACTCAGAAAAGAGGTTAAAACCTCCCAATTTGACTCATTTACATATCAAAATCGTGAACCAAGTGAATCAAGCTACTTCGAAATTGTAAATTTGAATATATTACATTGACTCAACTTTAGTCGAACCTTACAACAAAAGCTGCAATTCCTTATAATCTTCCATAACCACACCAACAAATCACCCAAACTCAACTTCGAGCCAAAAACGCTAAAAGGCGTCTAAATTTCCTGAATTACGGATTAATTCTTCGACTAACTAAATCAAATTAACTATAGATTTTGATAATCACCCGGTCACAAAAACTAGTTCAAATCAAAGCAAAACCTCAATCTCGACTAAACTTTAAGCAGATCCGACACCAAATTAAGCTTGATAGCAATGACGAAATTCCTAGGGTTTCAACTCTATACCTCCAGATTTCAAACAAAACAACACTAAAAATGATATAATCCGAGGTATATGAAATAAAAATTTTGAAAAATGAGGGAGGAATTTACCGTTAAAGCTTCTTTCATAACAATAGGAGCATTAGCGGCGGCCATGGCTGAGGAGCGAGAAAGAGGACGATAGTTGAGTGAGAGGAAGAAAAAAAGAGGAGGGCGTATGAAAACCCTAAGTCTAAGATTTCGATGAACAAAAAAGAAAATAGGGAAAGGGAGGCATAGAGGAAAAGAGGAAAGAGGAAAGAGAAAGAGGGGGAAATCAAAGTATACGGGTACAAATTTCAATAAGCAGATAGGGGAAACCAAATGAAAAAAAAGGAAATTTTATTTAAATAGTCAAATGCTTAGGTTAATTTAAAAAAAACCAAGCATTTGTGAAATTTTATATTTATTTTTTAAAAAGGCTATCAAATGCTCGGGTTGTTCAAACAACCCAAGCATTTGTAAGGTAACAAAAGAGGTTTTTTCCACTAGTGAAGTCTACGTACACGACATGATAGTTATGTCCAAAGATAGAGAGGGACACCATACCGCCCTTGAGAAGTTCTTCATGAGACTTCGCAAATACAACATGAGACTTAATCTACAAAAATGCGCCTTTGGGGTCACTTCCGGGAAACTCCTAGGTTATGTCATCAGTTCTAGAGGGATTGAAATTGATCCTTCTAAAATAACGGCCATCATGACCATGCCGTCACCTAAGAATAAAAAGCAAATAAGGGGGTTCTTAGGTAAAATTAAGTACATCAGTATGTTCATCTCTAAACTGACCAAAGAGAACTCTCTCATTCAACAGCTCATGAAAACAAAAGCTGACGTTAACATTTGGCAATTGATAGCTTCCTCTCATGAGCATCACATGGCATTACTAAATGCCCTTACAAAGATGAATGTGTCATCTAACACCTCTCCTGAAGGGTTGGTCAGTTTCCTAACTGCTGATAAACCAATCCAAGGAAATATTATTTCCTTTACTGATGATGACCTTCCTTTTGAAGGAACCAAGCACAACAAAGCTCTGCATCTTACTGTAGCATGCATGAGTATGAATGTCCCCATGACATTAGTAGACAATGGATCTGCCATTAACGTGTGTCCATTACCAACTGCGCGCCGCCTAATTTTCAACGATGAGGATTTCAGTCCTTCTCATCAAGGCATCCGAGCATACGACAATTTCCGTCGTCAATCCTTGGGAACTATAGACTTAAACATCTCTGCAGGGGTTATAGAAAAGCGCACGATTATCCAGGTCATTGATATTAAGGCCTTATTCAACTTACTATTAGGACGACCATGGCTTCATGAGCTTGGTGCGGTCCTATCTTCCTTGCATCAAAAGGTTAAGATGATCGTAGATGGCATTCCCATAACTCTCGATGCCTCTACAATGAAGGTACAAGTAATAGACAAACCTCTCATCCACATAGACCATGATGATGAGGATGAAAATTTTCGAGGATTCATTCCCGAAGAAGTAGCCCTCATTGAAGAGGATTTTGCGCCATTTGATATTGATTGCTTCTCCAATCTCACAGTCAACTAAATCATGCGCATGAAAGGACACTTCCCGGGCATGTCACTGGTTAGTAAGAAGTCTAGAGCACCTCCTGTCACTGACTCTAAATCAGTGGAAAATTTGTTTGGCTTAGGATACAAGCCCACCAGGAAGGAGCTCAGAGAACGTATTGCACTGCGGATGGCATATCACAATACGAAGGACAATATCCCTTTTCCTCCCTATCATCCCACTCGAATGGGCGCTTTCGAGGGAAGGAGAAGATTATCCTTGCTATGAATTCCCCGAACCATTCTATCATGCTCGGGAGGGGGAGTGATCTACTCCGGATTTGAAATATTTATGGATTGTCACTTTCTGGAAGAAGGGATTCCTGATCCCAAAATTAAACAGTTCACTGAAGACTGTTTAGACTACAAGGCATTGGGACTTCTATTCGGTCAACAACAAGTCAAATGCCCAAATAATACTACTCATATCCAGGCTGTGCTACAGAATGAGGACTTCGACCCTCGCTATGTTGATCACTCCCGCAAGTGGCACCATGCAAGGATGGAGGAAGACAATCAAGCTAACTACTTCGGACGGAAAGATGATGATCTTCACCACCGGGGAATGGCCGATGTTTGAAGAGTCCTAGTCATCTGAGTCAGAGTCTGAGTCTGAATCTGTGGAGTCTAGTGTCCCAGTTGGGACAATGTCTGAGCTTGTTAATCCTACTGTCCAAGTAGAGTCTTTACTTTCTGCCGAGTCATTGTTCAACTCTATGATTTCCGATTTCAATAATATGAACTCATTTGCTTATGACTTGTGCAATATCTCTACTTCTTCTTCTCCTTCTCCTTCTGATTGCAACAATGAATATGAAAAAGAAATAATTAAATGAGTGGAAGAACATGAAAATAAGACTCCAATTATTGAGGAAACTAAAAAAATTAATCTTTCTGATAATAATGAACCAAAGGAGGTAAGAATTGGATTAACTTTAAGCGAATGCGAGCGCGCTCAATTAATCAAAACGTTAGTTGAATATATCGACGTATTCGCATGGTCCTACCAGGACATGTCAGGCATTGATCGCGAAATTGCTCAAAGATACCATTCCCTAATCGAAAGAATGAAACCCGTCAAACAAAAGTTGCGCAGAATGAAGCCAGATGTAGCTCTCAAAATCAAAGAAGAAGTCATTAAACAACTAAATGCAGGTTTTATAAAAGTAGCTAATTATCCTGACTGGATTGCTAATGTTGTGCCTGTGCCTAAAAATGATGGGAAAGTTAGGATGTGTGTTGACTATAGAGACTTTAATAAAGCAAGTCCAAAAGACGGTTTTCCCTACCTCATATAGACGTCCTAGTAGACAACACTGCCAATCATGCCCTTCTCTCTTTTATGGACGGGTATGCGGGGTATAATCAGGTAAAAATGGTCGGGGAAGATATGGAAAAGACTACCTTCATCACACCGTGGGGGACTTGTTGCTATACCGTTATGCCTATTGGGTTAAAAACACTGGGGCCACCTATCAAAGAACTGCAACAACCCTTCTCCATGACATGATGCATAAAGAGGTAGAAGTCTACGTACACGACATGATAGTTAAGTCCAAAGATAGAGAGGGACACCATACCGCCCTTGAGAAGTTCTTCATTAGACTTCGCAAATACAACATGAGACTTAATCCACAAAAATGCGCCTTTGGGGTCACTTTCGGGAAACTCCTAGGTTATGTCATCAGTTCTAAAGGGATTGAAATTGATCATACTAAAATAACGGCCATCATGACCATGCCTCCACCTAAGAATGAAAAGCAAATAAAGGGGTTCTTAGGTAAAATCCAGTACATCAGTATGTTCATCTCTAAACTGACCATGGTGTGTGAGCCCATCTTTAAAAAGCTTAAGAAAAGTGTCGCTGTCGAATGGGATGAGGATTGCCAAAAAGCCTTTGACAAAATCAAAGAATATTTATCCAACCCATCTGTCTTGGCACCTGCCTTGCCAGACATACCTTTAAGGCTCTATTTGATTGTGACTAAGACCGCAGCTGGGGCCATGTTGGCACAAGAGGTTGATGGGAAAGAGTGCGCCATTTACTAACTTAGTAAAAAGCTCTTAGCCTATAAATCCCTTTGAAAAGCTTTGTCTTGCACTAGTCTGGGCCACTAACAAGCTTAGACATTATATGCTTACTCACATAATCCATATAGTGTCACGACTACATCCTCTTAAGTTCTTGTTCGAAAAGCCAGCCCTCAATGGTAGACTCTCCCGCTGGGTAGTAATGTTGGCCGAATTTCACTTAAAATTTATCCCTCACAAATCCATTAAAGGCAACGTTGTTTCAGACTTCTTAGCAGATTTCCCTGTAGATGAATCTCGCGAAGAGTATCAATTTCCTGATGAAGACCTTCTCGTGACGGAAGATGAAAGTTGGGCACTATACTTCGATGGTGCTTCCAACCAAAAGGGATTTGGCGTAGGGGTAATCCTGGTATCACCTCAAGGCGAACACACTCCTCTCTTTGTTAAACTTGACTTCGATGTTACTAATAACCCAGCCGAGTACGAAGCATGTATCATAGGGCTCCAAGCCGCAGTGTCCCTCGACATCAAGAAACTACGAGTATATGGTGATTCATCTTTGATCATCAACCAAATCTCTAAAAGATGGAAAGTTAGAAATGAAAGCCTCTTGCAATACCAAACTCAACTAGAATCCATCACTGAACAAATACCTGAAATACAATACACATACCTTCCCTGAGAAGAAAACCAATTTGCTGACGCTTTGGCCCGCTTAGCCTCTATGATTAGGATCCCCCGCACCATGCCAGAAATGCCCCTTATCATTGAGAGAAGGTAAGAGTCTGCTTATATTCACACCTTAGACATTGAGCCCGATCCTATTCCTTCTGAACTCTGGTTTACTGACATCCTCAACTACTTAACCAAAAAAGATTATCCACCTAGAGCTTCAACAAGAGCCCAGCGTGCCTTAAGGCTCTTGGCCTCCCAATATGTCGAGTATAACGGGAGACTGTACAAAAGAACACCACAAGGCGTGCACTTGCTATGCATCGATAAACCATACACCACAACAGGTATAGATTAAGTCCATTGTGGAATTTGTGGCACGCACATGAACGGCCGCATGTAAGCCCAAAATATCATTCGCTTAGGTTATTACTGGACTACAATGGAGAAAGACTGTTACCTCTATGCCAAAACCTGTCCAAAATGCTAATTATGCGCTAACTTGCAACATGTCCCACCCTCATTGTTAACCTTTACTTCACCTTAGCCATTCCGGGGGGCATGAATTCATCCTTGTGGCCATAGACTACTTCACTAAGTGGGTAGAAGCAGCATCGTATGCCAAATTGACAGCCAAGCATGTAGCTGCCTTCCTAGAAAAGACCATAATTTGCCGCTATGGGGTTCCCCACGAGATCATAAGTGACCAAGGTACCCACTTCCAAGCCGAATGTGAACAAGTCCTTGAAAAATATAGTATCAAGCACCATCGCTCATCCCCATATAGACCCCAGGCTAACAGTGTTGTGGAGGCTGCTAACAAAAATATCAAAGTCATCATCCAGAAAATGACCGAAAATTAAAAGGATTGGCCAGATAAGTTACACTTTGCCTTATGGGGCTACCGTACTTTTATTCGAACATCTAATGGAGCTACACCCTATTCTCTTGTCTATGCAGTAGAAGCTGTCCAACCTATTGAATTAGAAATACCATCCTTACGCATTGTCCTGGAAAGTCATATTCCTGAAGCTGACTGGGTCAAAACTACATTCGAATTAAGAGCTCATCTTGCTCGATGAACGACGATTAGCTGCCTTGCATCATGTGCAGGTTTATCAAAATCGTATCGTACGATCTTTCGATAAGAAGCTCAAACCCCGAAATATTAAAGAGGGAGACTTAGTGCTGAAGGCATTAAGGACGAATGTGTTAGATCCCCGAGGTAAATTCAGACCTACTTGGGCCGGTCCATATATTGTCAAGACAATCCTATCTGGAGGAGCAACCCAACTTATTGACATGGATGGCACTGAATTTCATAATCTAACCATTCTTGATCAACTCAATAATTTTTTTTGTAAAACACAACCAATTATTTGATTGGTAAAAGTAATCCAATTCTTTAGCATGAACTACGTGCGGCCTGATTCCTATTTGGATACGTAGGCAACCTTGTACAAGGTTCGGCCCCTTCATTAATCAAAACCTCCATCGGTTTATACGAGTCTAAAGCTAAATATTAAAAAAATTCCAAATCACCATTCGCGCCAGACGCATGAAAGCTGCGCCCGGCCTTGTGCAGCAAGGCGCCGACGCAGCGCTCTTCGCGTCTAGCGCACTACTCTGCTGTGCTGCTGGTTCGATCGTCCTTCCGACATTCGTTAAGATGGTAAAAAATAATACGACAACATATTTTTGCGACATAATTAGGCTCACTTCGGTCTAAATAAAAAATAATCTTTGTTTTTATTAATATTGCTGAATGGAAAATAAAACATGAAACATAAGTTATGACTACACTGACAACATATTTTTGCGACATATTTAGGCTCACTTCGGTCTAAATAAAAAATAATCTTTGTTTTTATTAATATTGCTGAATGGAAAATAAAACATGAAACATAAGTTATGACTACACTATAAAATAACTATGTGGCATGCAAGCCTTATTGAAAGCAATAAATCAACATAAAATCAATAACTCGAAACAAAAATAAAGCAGGAAATAATCTAAAGACATTGTTGCAATCAGTCCTTATTTTCCTTCCCCTTCTCAGCCTTTTCTTCCTCCCTTCCCTTGGTAGAAGTTTCTCCATTTTCCATCTGTAGCTTTGGTCTAGGTGCCTTCCTCTTTTCCCAATACACCATAGGTTCCTTCCCTTTGCCTGTAGGAGCGTCTGTCTGTCGAGTCGTCCTTTCTGCGTCAGTCCTTTTCCTGATTACCACACCCCCTAAGCGTAGTCTTCTCTTTGTTGGTGTCAGCCGTCGCCCAAGTCTTTCCACTTCCTAATTCCACTCCAAGTCAGACCATATATTTTGGGTGCAATAGTGTCCTCAGCAGGAATTAATTGACGGTACCCATACTGTCTCAGTACCCTCGAAGGAAAATAAAAGGTCATGGTATATATACAGACTACACAACCTCACATAGGGCGAATCGTCACGAATACCTACCATAGACCCAATTCTCCACCATGGCACTACCCATCTGACACTCAGCTTGTCATCCCCAAAGAAAAAGGTCCAGTCCTCAAACGATTTCTTTGTAAAAATCTTCAGCCTGCCGATGAAGCCCTATTTATTATACCTATCCATGTTCTATGGAGGATCAATCAATATCAAATGTTCCATCAGCCAGATTTTCATCAACAGATAAAATATATTATTGTTGCTTCCCAACGAGTAATAAAACATATAGAGATACTACTTTATTATTGCTTCTTAAAGAGTAAAAATACAGTCAATACCTTTTTATTATTGCTTCCTAACGAATAGTAATATGAAAGAGTCATCATGTACGCAATATTGCTTCCTAACGAGTAATACCAATTACGACGCATATTATTATTGCTTCACAACGAGTAATAGTAATCGTACAACCTGACGTGCGCCTGACGCAGAGAGGCTGCGCCAGACGACGTCCTTAACACCAGACGCAGTACGCTGCGCCCAGCGCACGTTTCTGTCCGATTTTTTTTTATTTTTGTTTTTGTTGGGATGTAATATCATAATTCCATTATTCATTCTAGTCGTATTAATCTGAAAAATTATTATATATTATTACTTCAGATAGAGTTTTTATATATTAATCTGAAAAATATGCAAGGTAAAATAAAATATTTGGTTCATGACTAAAAATATTTTTACCTGCAATAGTAGGGAGCTCCCTGAAAATTGCTCTTTTAGGTCCTTCTTCACAGCATCCAGAATGGAAATCATCTCCCCTACACACAGCGGCATCGGAGTTCGACCTACTTCCGGTTGCTCGCCCACGATGTCGGGGACGCCAAAGACATCCATATATAGCACAAAATTCCTCAGGTAAAATAGTTAACTCATGGTTCCCAAAGCAAAAACAATGATTGCTAACATCCCAAAAATTAACAGCTGCATAAAGGAAATTATAGTCCAATTGCACAAACCTTAGGGATGCCAGCACATCCATATGTCGCCTTCCCAGTTCGTGTTTCTCAGCATTGGTCAGCGACAACAGCCACCCACTTAGCATTGGTTCAAAAGCCATAAGTGGACAGTCAAAAGTTACAGAGAAGTATTATAGAGAAAAGTGCAGAGAAAAATAATGTTGAACTCGTAATACTGAAATAACGCACGTATTCTTCTATTTATAATGACTTCGCATCTCAACTTTAAACGGATTCGGATTTACAGTTCCAAACGGAAAATGCGTCACGCGCTAAACCTGCGCCTAGCGCAGGATAGAGCGCCAGACGCAAAGGCTGCGCGACGCGCAACATACATGCGCCCAGCGCACATTTTCCCCTCCCATATACTGATTTGAATTATCATACATATGACATATCACACGGTTTTGGGCCACTCCTCTTTCAATTCGGATGAAAAATACTGTTTTAATTTACTTCCTACATTTTTGGTTCATTTAAAACCCACCCGCCCAAACCCTTTTCGCTATCCTTTTCTTTTCTTTTTTGTTGGGAGAAGGTCGGCTATGCTCCATTCAAGCTTGTTTTTAAACAAAAACATATTTCGATCGTGTCAATCGCATTAAATATGTTGTCGTGCATTCATACGTTGCATTTTTGGATAGGAGTCATTGCTAGCAAAATTCCATCAACAACATAAAAAAGCAACACCAATGAAATGACAGTTTCAACAAAACGCGCAATACATATCAATGTGCAAAATGTACATCATAACAAAAGTGCAGGACACAGGTACACAAGAATACAGAATTTTAAGAAGAGGGCGGATCCTGCTCCCTCGAAGAGGAATCCTGCGGCCCCTCGACCCGGACCCCACTCGACTCGCTTATACGAAAGCCGATCCCAGGCTGCATGAAAGGATGCATAGGCGGCCGCATGGGAGGCATCTGCTGCATCCCCAACATCTGCATCTGTTGCATCTGCTGCATCTGCATGTGCTGCATCCACATCGGAGAAGGCCCAACGCATGGATCGGGCCTGATACCCCCCCATAAAATCCATACTGCCAATGCCGAACCGCCCAAAGAAACGGACTCATCCGAGGCCTCTAAGATGTCGACTCTCGAGGAGTATAGGTCGAAGGCCTAGACTGGGTCGATATCCTCACCTTGGTACGAGGCCCACTCTAACGAGGACGACGCTGCACAAAATGTCACAAACCATTAGCAAAACAAATGCAATAAAAAAAACAACAATCAAAGCACAGTATGTCAGTCTACCTGGCTATGCGCGTCGCTACAGCGATAAGACATGGTGCTCTTTAGCTTTGCCATCCCATGCTTCAGCGAGTCAACCACTCAGAGAATCTAGAAGACCGTCTCCCGAGGAACCTGGAAATAAACAGTGCATAAGTCACTACAAACAAGATGAATAAACGAAAGTTCCTGACTTTGAACACCTATCGAGCTCACATGGGCTGGCATAGCACGAACAACGTCTTTGCTCGCCTCACGGGCAACATCAATCATCTCCTTTACGATCCCGAAATCTCCAAGGTGTCTTGAATTCTCATATCCATAACGAAAGAGATACGAGCCGCGCAGCCTTCCCGGGCAAAAGAAAGCAATAACAGTCACTACTTTGATCATGTCAAAATAAACAAGAATAAGCAAATTCAATGTGCATACCTCATTAAACTTGACAGGAGGAGCCAAGCGAGGCAAGAGGGCAGTCTGGTAATCACGATCACGAAAAACAAAGTCGTGATAGCTCGCCCGAAGCGTCGCCCCTCCCTCGACGTCCTGAACAAGAGCAACCTTGTCCATCATAGTGGCAGGGGGTCATGAGGCACCAATAATAGCATCGTACCGTCATGCTGACGTGTCACCCGCTCGCCCGGTGCCACACAGGGTGTAACTCCCCATAGAAAATGACCCTCTCACGGATCGGAAGGCGAGCTCTATCGGCCCCAATCGGGCATCTCCGAAACGACGCCCAAGGATAAAAAGTAACCTGCAGAGCAAAGAAAATTTAACATTTGCTACATACACCAAAGAATAAGGTTGATTCACTATGATTACCATGTCGTCCTTGACTCGTCGGATAGCCTTCGGACACTCTCCACAAGACCGCAGTATCACGTCCTCCGGCACTCCGCACGGAGAGGCCGGCAGGAAAAAGAAGATCACGAACCCTTTCCGAGGCTAACCCGGAAAGTACTCATAAAACCAGATCTCGTAACCATAAGATCACCTCGGTCCCAATCGAGATAGCGAAACAATAAAAGACGATGTGTACAATCATACCTCCGGAAGTCTCCACGGACCAAAGAGGTACACTCGGTCCACCATCACTCAACCGCCCTGGCAAGGTGCGCGAGCAAACAAAAGACCGCAATAGCTTAACTCGGCCCGGTCAAAGGTCGACACTCGAGACAAATCCTCAAGGGGCTTCGGGTATCGTGTCGAGACGTGCGACCCCCTATCCCGTGCGCTACAGGCCGCAGACCGCCAACCACGGCGAGAATACGTACCTTCGCTCCTCGGTAGTTCCTCGAACGATGAGTCCTTTAGCCACCGCCGACCGAGGAGCATAGGACGCACCTGGGAGGAAGAAAATCGGCAACCGGGCCGATCAAACCTCGACCACCGTCGTGTTGAACGGCAACGACTCAACTATCGGCACTCGGGCGCCGGTAAAAGACAAGCCGGAAATCAAAGAGAAATCCGGCGGGGTGATGGTCAACTCCCGCGACGTGTGTGAAAGGAGTTGGTGGTATCCCACCACCACTCCAACAAGCCTCGGACCACAATCCGGGAGGAGTGAACGTCTCCCATACTCTCATAAACGTAGAGAAAGGGGATGGACCACTCGCTCAATGAGGACGGCTCGATCCCTGACCTTCTGAACCTTCCTGAGCCAATCGAAGTCGAAAGTACCAAAATGATGAGTATTACCCTCGTCCAGCAAATGTAAGTACGGTTAAAAAATGCGCCTAGACTTTAATCTAAAATAAGGTCGACATAAAACGGATACTTACAACGCCCAAGAGCGGTCGGTGCGAAATACAGTTGTTCAGGAGTCCACCCCTCGGCTTTCCACGCCCTCCTAGTGCCTGAAGCAGCCCTACCATCGTCCTATTTGCCCGAATCTTTCGACGACATGTTAATCGGATTGAAAATCACAAATGAAACTAAAATCAAAGAGTTTCCGACTCTAAATTACCAGATTTCATGAATCGGTAAATTCTAAAAAACCGCTTCAAAGCGTCACCACTACATGAGATTCCCCGAAACCAATTTATACATATTATAGCAGCAAAATAGATAGCATTGCTTAAAACATGATTTCTACCACCGGAATCATCACACATTCAGAGTTCCCTAAGCATGTCTCTAGGTTCCAGAATTAGAAACTACGCTAATCCTGATTCTGAGATTCATAATCCAAGAATCATCACACATTCAAAGTTCCCTAAGCATGTTTTTAGGTTCCAGACTTAGAAACTACGGATCTATGAATTATCACCGCATGTCAAGTTCCCTAAACATGTTTCTAAGTTCCAGATTTAGAAACTACATCAAGCACAATATAATTCTAGATTCATGATCTAAAGAATTATTTAACAACGAACTCACATGAAACGAGTATAAAACTCGTGAAGAACAACAAAACTGTCTGGAAAACTCGCCGGAAACTCGTCGGAGCTCGCCGAAAAAATCGCCGGAATTCTCGCAGGAGCTCGCCGGTAGTGGCGCACGTGGTCTGGTCCGGAAATTACTCACAATGGTTAATATTTTCGGCCCCAAAAAAAAATGAAAAATCGCAAAAAAAAATAATAATAAAAAACCGAAGGAGGAACAAAACTGAAAAAAGTAAAAAGAGAGGGGAAAACGTACCTGAATTACCGGAAAACCGACTGAAGCTTCATCGGAAAACAACCCGGAAATGGGTCAAAATTTTCGAACCCTAAACCTCTTGAAAACCGCTCAAAAATCGCCCAAATAACTTCACAAAAGTGGCAACTAAGCAAAAATACTCACTCCTCTAAGCTAGATCTGAAGAAACACTCGAAAACTAAGGAGTTTGAAGCTTTGAAAGTTAAAAAATGGAGTTCGAACTTAGGAGAGAGAGAGAGAGAGAAATGAAGGAAAGCGGCGGAGAAAGAAATAAATGGGGAAAAAGGAGGTCGCCCGTGTTTTTTAGGTCCATTAAAGACCTGCGCCCAGCGAGCCACGTGCGCACGACGCGCAGACAAAAAGTGCGTCTGACGCACACCGCTGCGTCCAGCGCAGCTTCCCATGCCAAGCGCATAACTGTGTGTCTGGCACACAGTCCCATACAACGCGCTTGGGGCTACTTAGCCAAGTGGGGCCCACACTGTCAACTCCCAATGAATTCAAATATTCGTTGCACTTCGACATTGCGCGCGACAATTCATAAAACTTTTGAAAGTTTGCAAAAAAATACGATTTTGCCATCCTACAAATTCTCAACGTCTATCATCCAAGAAACACTGAATACTCAGGAAAATCGATGACGGGACACAAACCGTTAGGTCTACGGACCACATTTAATCAACTACACTATTTGTGATGGAGCGGGTCGCAAGAACTCGGCCACAGTGGAGTGGGATACAAATACTCTACAATATTTGTCATGGAGCAGGTCGAGAAACAAATTTCACTGTGGAGTGGGATACAAATACTCTACACTATTTGTCATGGAGCGGGTCAGCAAACAGCTCAGCCTTGTGGAGTGGGATACAAATACTCTACACTATTTGTCATGGAGCGGGTCAAGCAACGGCTCGGCCACGTGGAGTGGGATACAAATACTCTACACTATTTGTCATGGAGCGGGTCAAGAAACAGACCAACCTTGTGGAGTGGGATACAAATACTCTACACTATTTGTCATGGAGCGGGTCAGCAAACAGCTCAGCCCTGTGGAGTGGGATACAAATACTCTACACCATTTGTCTTGGAGCGGGACACCCAATCGGCCACTCGTGGAGAGGGATACAAATGCTCTACAACATCTATTTCATTTCCACCTATCATCTCATTTTTGCAAACTTACAATTACTTTGCAAATATGTTTCACAAGTGTCTGTTCTCGAAGCTTTTGCTTATTTTGCGGAGTAACGGCGTAGAAGAGTGATATTGGATTGCGAGCATCCGAATCATTCTCCGTCCCGACACGTGTACTTTGACTTTCGATTTTGCAAACCTCAGTCAAAGTGGGGGCTTGTGTAGACACATAATCGTGTCTCCCCATTTAAGGGTCCAATGATGAAATATACCGCGGTATTAGTTGGCACGACTTAATGGAAGAGCAGTCCGAATAACCAGGCCATATGTGTTTTGAAATAATATTATAAAAACCCAATTAATTATCCATGATGATTAATTGTAATTTAAACCCATAAAATGTTTTTAAGTCCATTTTTAAAAGCCCAATTGAATATTTATTATTTTAATAAATATTTTTATAAAAGCTTTTATTATTATCTTTAGAGCATAAATTAGATTTTTAACCCGTAAAATTCGATCTCCGGATTTTTAGGGATAAAAATAGCATCTTGAAAGCACGCGTAGAATAAAAAACGAATATTTTGGAATATGCACCGGACGCGGCGGTTGCGCTCAGCGTGCCACGTGCGTCCAGCACATTGGCCAGATCGCGTCAGGCGCGCCAATGAGCGCCTGACACGTGTACTTGTTAATAACACAGAGTCCTGCGCCTGGCGCAAATCTTGTGTGAGACGCAAGATACTTTTTTATCTTTTCGAAAACACGTTTCCACGTGTAGGTTTTTAACTGGATGGACCATGTCAGGCACGCCAATCTGCGCCTGACGCGTGTCCTTGCGCCTGCCACGTAGGCCTGCGCCTGGCGCAGGGCTTGTGTGGAGCGCACGTTTTTGTTTGCCTATAAATACGGGCTGATTTCCCGAATCAGACACGGCTCTGAATTATTATTTTACATACACAAATTCTCTCGAATATTTCCGAAACATACTTCGACTCTCTAAACACTCAAACACTTTCAATCTTTCAATTCAATTCTTGTTCCTGATCGTACTATATTCTTGGTTCCACGATTGCTTCGCCCAAAGGTAGTTACGCTCTCCGATCTAAACCGCATAGGTATAATCCTGAGGATCCTTGAATAATTATATTTTATTATATTGAAGTTACTAACATTTTCTTGTCATGATGTAGATTTTTAATTAATAATCGCGTCTCTTTGTAAATTCTAACCTTTTTTTCTTTTATTTATGTATATAATGTTCATGTTATTATGATTGTCCTGCATGTTTTTTATCACCCACATGTATTTATTGCTAAACAATACCTAAAAAACTGTTCTAATTAAATCAGATAATTTGGACAACCTGCTAGGAACCTTCTAATATGATTGCTTAAAAACTTGTCACTAAATAATTAGTCTTTTGTGTGTTTCCTGAACCAATCTAGATTAATTATTTTTAGGGTGGTTAAAATGTTATATGATTATTCTTTTGCATAAAATCTGTAATGAATTGATATTTAGTAGAGGCCAGCAATGGGCAATATAGTTCCTGACTATATTGTACCCTCACCCCCGAACTCAATTTTTGGTTCCTGACCATCTATGGAGTCTTGGTCGGTCCTAAAACTACCTTAAAATACCGCAAGTGTACGAGTCAATTAAAGTAAATATAGGGTAAGCAAGATATCGTTTCCCACAAGGAGGTAAGATCAACTACCAAATTAAGAGACACTAATATTATTTAGACGATCTGGAAAATGTGAATAGTGATAATAACTAAACTAAAATAATATGAACTACTACTAATTCTAACACTAAAAACGTCAAATAATAGTATAAAATCAAGTATAAGAAATAGTTCTAGGACTTAGATTTCGCCAATTACCTTCTACAATGAAATTAAACTAGTTGTCGGATTTAAACTATTATATTGCAATGATCGAATTTCCTATAATATATTATCTCCTCTTCCAAGGTAGAAAACGTGTATTTATAATAATCTTACGCCTACTTCCGTGGTCATAACAATTAATATAAACCCATTACGAACAAGAAATTCATATAAAAGACCACCCCAAGTGTATAACTATTCCTAAAATTATACTACTTGACGTTTAATAATCCCACGAACTAATATTGAACTTTCACTTCCGCTAATAATCCAATATCTTAAACATATAATCAACTGGCCAAATCAATTATATGAAAACAAACCAAGATTATCAAATTGCAATTATAATAATCAAATCCAAACAACAAATTCAAATCATTGACATAAAATAAAAGACTACATCTAGTCCTAGAACAAAGAAATTTAGCTAGTCATTGAATCGAAATTAAACAACTAATTAAAAACGAAAATCTCATAATTGACATAATAAAACTAGTATCTAATAGCATAAATCAAGAGTAGAGAAAGAAAACTCCATATAGATGAATTCGGCGAGCGTCGTCTTCTTCGTCCGGCGTCTCCGGTCTCCGTCTTCTCTCTGTTGTCTTGTTTTTACGCTGCGTGGCTGCTTTGTGAGACTTCCGTCTCCGCCCCCCATTCTGTTTAGTCTCACCCGTTTTATACCTCAGTCCCCCTCTTGTTTTTTTCTTAGGTTTTCCTCTTGTTTTTTCTTTTTCAATTCTTCCGTGGGTAGCCTAATAGTGTGTTGGTCTTTTTGGGCCAACAAACCCTTTTTCCTTTCTTTCTTTTATTTCTTCTTTGTTGCGTGGAAATTGGAACTACTTGGGCTTTAGTATGATAGGTTTCCTTTTCTTTTTCTTCTTGCAAATTCTTTTCACCTATAAACAATTCAATAAGGTAATAAACAATTGGGCTACAAACTAAAGTATTTGCATAGTAACACAAACCACTATTATAAATATTAATTAAACCAAATTAGCATGTATAAGTAGTACTAGAATCAAGCAAGTCATTTCTTAAGCGCATTTTTCATATTTTAAACCAACTTTGTCACTCAAGTAAGTTAACTCTTAAAACGTCAAAATATAAGAAGAAAATATATTATAAATCTCATAACTAATACCAAAAAGTAATAAAATGGACAAAAATCATGTATAAAATAGAGACTTATCAACTCCCCCACACTTAAGATTTGCTAGTCCTCGAGCAAACTAAGACTATAGAATGATAGCATATATCCATCAATATGAGGTACTAGATTGAAGGAACATTTTTTTTTTTTGAACTTCCAAACTGACTGACTTTTCAGGTAATTTCTAGTATAAGTAGCCATAACTTAACTGAAAGTTTTCACAAAGACCAAGAATAACTTTTATAGAAACAATTTTTTTTTCAAAAACATTGTTTAGACATCACAAGCAATGAGCCAAAGACCAACCAACTCTTCAAAAGGCATAGTACTTCATGTATTAGTGTTTCCATTCAATCTTACCACAACCATATTCAAGATTTGAGTAATTGAGCAATCAACTTGGTGAACCCTCACTTTAGTTATGCAAATAAAAATAAAAAATTATAATCACTCATGTGTTTAGGGTATAATAATTATCACTCAAAACCTACAAAGTCGACTCGAAATGAAATATATCATCTTTAAATTTGTATATCGTTCAATCCTCCACTACTTAGTAAGACATAGAGCATACAAAAATCAAAAGGACTTTAGTAGGGTTGTAATGTAAGGCTAAGGTGAAAGGGTAGGAAGTATTTAGGATTTGGTGCTCAAAAGCTTTCAGAGCTAGTGGAGTAAAAAAAAATTATAACAAGGCCAAAAGTTAATGGCCACAACCAAAACTCCAACTCCTCAAATATTTGCAATATAAGCTAAATTCTTCACCACAATAATATCATTGAATAGCAAACAACAATAAAAATATGTACTTTCTTCCTTTTATTTTCTTTCATTCACTTGCCAAAAATTCTTCTATGTTGTTTTTTTTTTTTTGCAGTTCTCTTCATTGTATTTTTCACAATCTCATAATAATCCTTGACATAAAATATAAAACACCACCTCCATAATAATCGAGTGTTTTTTTTTATACCATTCACAAACAATACTCCAAACACCAAATTATATTCCAC
This sequence comes from Beta corolliflora, assembly GCA_947648045.1. Taxonomy (NCBI): domain Eukaryota; kingdom Viridiplantae; phylum Streptophyta; class Magnoliopsida; order Caryophyllales; family Amaranthaceae; genus Beta; species Beta corolliflora. The sequence continues at coordinate 148,627 of CANSZD010000211.1, read as the reverse complement.
TAGCTCAAAGCTTTGATAAAAGTCATGTGGTTAGGAAATAAGCTTGTAATGTGGTTGAAACAAAAGAAATAGGCTTAAGGCTCAAAGGGGCTTTAGAAAGAGATATGATAATGTAGGTGGCATATGCTAAATTTGGTTCGACAAAAACAAACGCCTTAATCATTTTTATGCATGCTCATGCTTCAATGTAGTCTCGAAGAAACCAATGCAAATTCAAGAGTCTAAACTTCACCAGGGAACTAACACACACTCTCATGAAAAAATAGAGACTAACATAGATGTTTTAGTCTATTGAAAGGTTCAAGAGTCTCACAATGGCTATTGATGTTCACCAAGTCAATCACAAATCAAATCATAAATAACCATTCTTACCACTTGCCAAACACTTAAACAATGATACTATGCTATTCTCCGAATCACTCAACATAAAAACCCATTAACTTGCAACAAAACTAGAAAAACATTTTTTTTTTAAATTCAATTTCAAAAACTGTTTTTTTTTTCTTTCGCTTAAATTAGCTAAAGGAATTTGCCTTCAAATCAATATCGACATGATAATTATAAATTTCGCAAATTTTGACAAACCTCCCCCTAAAATATGGCATATCCAATCATAATTTATCATTTTCTAGACCTGTCACATAAATTAATTACAGCATCACATCATGAAATCCAACAATCCAAAGCTTAAGCCTCTCCCCCACACTTATGATAAACATTGTCCTCAATGTACTACTCAACATCCAGGGGATAGGGGAAAAATAAATACAAAAATGCAGACCAACAGATGCTAAAAAAAACAAAAATAACTAAGATAAGGAGAGACACAACCTGATGCGCAGATTTGCATTTCGCTTCTCAATAATTGCTTTGTCGGGCATTGAGTTTGTGTGGTGTGCAGTGACTAGTAGAACATAGGAGCTGACATAGGCTTTATTGATATTTGTCCTAAACTAGTTACCTCCCAAGTAGCACGAATTAAATGTTCTGCACAACCGTTTAAGTTTATTACACCAATGCGGAACAATTCAATGCTCTAAGAAGCTTGTCATATGTTCCTGCAAACATATCAGAAGAAATTAAATAAGAGTAAAAAGGAAATATTAAATAATTTAAACTTAAAAATCTATTAAACCTAGAAAAAGGAAAATCAAAAGAAAAGTTATATTTACAAGAGTAAGAAAAAGAAAAATTGTTAGTATTTTTATATGACTCAAAAGGAAATATAGAAACTAATTGTACATCAGTTACATGATCATGAGAGTCAATCAAAGGAGGCGAAATAAGGAACGACGGAGGATATAATATTGGGGAAGAGGGAATAAGGTCAAGTTTTCGAGAGAAAGGAACATGAGACTCAAAAACAATAGGTAGAACTGGCAAAGTATCATGAATCACTCCAGTCTCAACTTTATGTTCCTCTAAAGAGAAAATTTCAACCATTGTTCCTTCCTCCCTCAAAACATCAATCACATTGGTCGTTTTTTCATTTTTATCAACATCCCAATAGTTTTCATTCAATATTTTTCCTTCATCATCATCATGATCATTATAAATAGGTTGGAGATGAGAAGTTTGAGTAGAATAATCATAAACATATTGGGGAGAGGGGTCAGAACCATTTGCTAATGTCACATCATACAAAGAAATAGCATGAGAAGTAGAGTGACAATTCGAAGAACAAGAAGGTGGTTGTGTAATGTAAGTTGGCGGTGAAGGAATTACTCTAGTTGATAAAGACATCTCCCACTCATAAGTATCCTTAGCCAACCACTCAATTAAATCCCAACAGTAATCAGGAGATTGGAATAGAAATCCTCCATTAGACATAGATTCTACCACCATCCTAGTTTCTTCATTTAACCCCTCATAAATCACTAGGCATATATCCCATAATTCAATTCCATGATTAGTACCAATAAAATCACCAAGTCTATGATAGTATTTCCAAAATACTTCATTCTCATATTGAGGAAAAGAAAAAATTGCTCTAGAATTACTAGCATGAATTTGGGGTTCACGAAACATATATGGTAATTCATAAGAACTCATGCAAAAATTGGGAGAATTTTGATATGATGCATCAAAACTATAAACATGAGAACCACAAGAATTATGATTATGTTGCCTATCAGAAAAATTATCCTCATTAAAATAATAATATGACTCCATGATACAAAAAATGAATAATAAAGAAAATGTAGTGACAAAGAGAAAAAAAATAAAGGCAAGTACTTAACTAACAATAATAATGTCAAAACTAATATAGAAAATACTTATATATGGTATTAAATAATGACTAATAGCAAACTAAAAACAAATTGAACAGACAAAGTATATAATACTAACTTAGTAGTATTACTAACATAAATCAAATACGAGCAATTATGCAAATAACTGAAACAAACTTCCTGAACTAAAACAAAATCTAAACTAATATAAGAAACACAACTACTAGTAATTAGTAAAAGAAACTAATTATTAAAAAAAATTCTAATACTAATAACTCAAGAACACAAAGATATCACTAACAAAACGTTTATGAAAGGGGGGAAAAATTATAAAGAAAAATAAAACAAGTGCTAACAAAAAAAATAAAGTCTAAATTAATATTAAAGTCCCTCTAGTATGATATTGAACTATTGCCTCCCCGGCAACGGCGCCAAAAACTTGGTCGGTCCTAAAACTACCTTAAAATACCGCAAGTGTACGAGTCAATTAAAGTAAATATAGGGTAAGCAAGATATCGTTTCCCACAAGGAGGTAAGATCAACTACCAAATTAAGAGACACTAATATTATTTAGACGATCTGGAAAATGTGAATAGTGATAATAACTAAACTAAAATAATATGAACTACTACTAATTCTAACACTAAAAACGTCAAATAATAGTATAAAATCAAGTATAAGAAATAGTTCTAGGACTTAGATTTCGCCAATTACCTTCTACAATGAAATTAAACTAGTTGTCGGATTTAAACTATTATATTGCAATGATCGAATTTCCTATAATATATTATCTCCTCTTCCAAGGTAGAAAACGTGTATTTATAATAATCTTACGCCTACTTCCGTGGTCATAACAATTAATATAAACCCATTACGAACAAGAAATTCATATAAAAGACCACCCCAAGTGTATAACTATTCCTAAAATTATACTACTTGACGTTTAATAATCCCACGAACTAATATTGAACTTTCACTTCCGCTAATAATCCAATATCTTAAACATATAATCAACTGGCCAAATCAATTATATGAAAACAAACCAAGATTATCAAATTGCAATTATAATAATCAAATCCAAACAACAAATTCAAATCATTGACATAAAATAAAAGACTACATCTAGTCCTAGAACAAAGAAATTTAGCTAGTCATTGAATCCGAAATTAAACAACTAATTAAAAACGAAAATCTCATAATTGACATAATAAAACTAGTATCTAATAGCATAAATCAAGAGTAGAGAAAGAAAACTCCATATAGATGAATTCGGCGAGCGTCGTCTTCTTCGTCCGGCGTCTCCATCTCCGTCTTCTCTCGTTGTCTTTGTTTCGCTGCGTGGCTGCTGTGAGACTTCCGTCTCCGCCCCCATTCCGTTTAGTCTCACCCGTTTTATACCTCGGTCCCCCTCTTGTTTTTTTCTTAGGTTTTCCTCTTGTTTTTTCTTTTTCAATTCTTCCGTGGGTAGCCTAATAGTGTGTTGGTCTTTTTGGGCCAACAAACCCTTTTTCCTTTCTTTCTTTTATTTCTTCTTTGTTGCGTGGAAATTGGAACTACTTGGGCTTTAGTATGATAGGTTTCCTTTTCTTTTTCTTCTTGCAAATTCTTTTCACCTATAAACAATTCAATAAGGTAATAAACAATTGGGCTACAAACTAAAGTATTTGCATAGTAACACAAACCACTATTATAAATATTAATTAAACCAAATTAGCATGTATAAGTAGTACTAGAATCAAGCAAGTCATTTCTTAAGCGCATTTTTCATATTTTAAACCAACTTTGTCACTCAAGTAAGTTAACTCTTAAAACGTCAAAATATAAGAAGAAAATATATTATAAATCTCATAACTAATACCAAAAAGTAATAAAATGGACAAAAATCATGTATAAAATAGAGACTTATCAAGTCTAGACGGGGAAATCTACATTGGATAAGTCCCTAAGATGTCCCTTCAGTTTCAATATCCAATTAGGTTTATGATTCTTCCTTTAAAGAATTGTTGGCGACTTCAAAAACATATTTTTAATAAAACCTTAACAATGGGGTAGTCAAATAAACGCGCTCACACCGCGTGTAGGCATAAAGGAATAAAAATCCACGCCTACACCTATGCTATTCGCCTATTGGTGGAGAAACTGATTCAAGGGCTGAGCGTCTTGACCCTGCGAGGGATATGTTTGAGAGATTAGCTAAGATTAAGCCACCGTACTTTAAGGGGCAAGCTGAACCTACATTCTTAGAGAGTTGGATTAGGGAGTTCGATAAAAATTTTAGGGTTGTGGATTGTCCTGAGTCTATGAAAGTAGGTCATGCTGTGATGTATCTGAAGGATGAGGTTGATTTATGGTGGAAAGAAAATAGAAATAGACTTAGTGTTATGGAAGGGTTTAATTGGGATTCTTTTATTCTTTGCTTTAAGAGGAAGATTTTACCATGCGGTTATGAGAAAACAAAAGGCTCATGAGTTCATAAACATTAGGATGGGGAGTATGACCATTTCTGAGTATTATAGCAAGTTCATAGCATTGTCTAGATTTGCGCCTGAAGTTGTAGCTACTGAGGAGCTGAAAGCTCAGAGATTTGAGCAAGGTTTGACTGAGGAAATTCAATTGGGGTTAGGTGGTTAGACCTTTGCGTCCCTAGATGTTGTTTATGGGAGAGTTGCCCATATTTATGGTCTTCAGTCAAGGTGTGATAAGAAGAATGTTGTAGTGGGAGAGAAAAGAAAAGATTTCAATGCTGGAGGAAATCAGGGGAACTTTAAGAAGAACAGGAATGGGAATGAGAATTTCCAAGGAAGGAATGGCCAAGGCTTTAATGGTAAGGGCCGGTTTGAGAGGAGTTACAACCGTAAGAGGTGTAACAAGAACCACCCCGTAGAGACCGTAAAGGGGATCTAGTAACCTGTCATTACTGCCAAAAAGAAGGGGCATAGAGAGTTTGAGTGCTTCACCAAGCAAAAGAAAGAGCGAGAATGGTAATGGGGGTGGTAATCGGGGAAGGTCCGGGTTCAACCAATCAAGCAACCAAGGGTCGAAGCCTACGGGATCGCAACTCAATCAAGGAAGCTACGGTAACCTCGCTAGTGAGAGCAACAACAACAACCAGAGCAAAGCTCCGGGGAAGCTATTCGTGATAAGCCGCAATGAAGCTGAGAAATTTGCCGACGTAGTTTCTGGTACTTTTTCTATTAACTTCGTTCTAGTTAAAGCGTTATTTGATTTTGGAGCGTCCTATTCATTTATTTCGTCGTCCATTGTAAAAAGTTTGGGGTTAGTAGACTTTGAAGTAATTGACTTGCCTATAAGTATACCTACTTGGAGAAGTCATAATGTAACACCACGGATTTTCGCTCATAATTTATTCGAGTTAGTTTCCCTTAATTATTATTTTTCGTTAAAATTATAATATTTTACTTCTTAAAAATATTATATCTTATATTATTTTTGTTTTTCAACTTTTAAAATGTTATATTTATAAAATTTATTTGATTACAAATTATATATTTTTTTAGTATTTAAATTTCGCGTTTTAGCTATGCATTTTATTTTATCGCTTCAATCGCGCGTAGCACCGTCGAAACAACTTTTTGGACATGGAGTTTGGGTTCTAAAAGAGCTGCCCAAAAATCAGATATTTTGATGGTTAAAGAAGTGGCTTTTGGAGTTTGTAACCCCCCACCTTAATGCTATTCAACTCCAATCTTTTTAACAATTGTAACCCCCCATTTACACTTTTTTTATATTCTCTTAAGGCTGTTTTATGGACAGCAAGAACCACACCATAACCCCCTTTTCATTCGGCCATTTCAAGAGGGGAAGAGAAGAGAAAAGTTCATCCCGAATTTTCCTGTCACAGCTTCACGAAAATGACCATCTCTTGATATGTAACCGTTGGATCGTCCTCAAATTTGGACAGAATGTTTAGGACATCTGGACCTTCACTTTGACCGAAGTGTTTTTTAATCCGAGCTTTAGGTCGCCGGAAATTGTGGTCGGAACAAAACAATACATAACGGGAATGCAAGCAATTGGAGGTCTTCAAAGGTAACTAACGGCGACCCTAGATCGATTAGTATTAGTATAGGTATTATATTAGTTTGAATAGTTAAGTTTGGGCTAGTTTTATGTTGGGACTTTGGGTTGGTATTATTGTGCTAGGAATTGGGTGGAAAATTATATGTTATTGTGTGTTTGTGTTCTTGCTAATTTCATGCTTATATGCACATTATGCTGGTATGATTATCTTTGATTTTCTTGTCTTATTGATATGTTTATGATTGCATCTTCTCTTGGGTTATGAGTTGTTAGTTAAATGAATATTCACTATAAATCTCTTATATTTCATATGAGTTCATGGATTGTTGGGACACTTTTGTAACATGAGACTGTTATTTTGATTACTGATGTTTACTACAAGTATGAAACTATTTTAATAAGCACGCTTAGATAAGAGCTTGGATGGTTTTTTTTGGATTGTTTTCCTTGCTTGCGTTATGTGCGTCGCCGTTTCATTGCTGTTGTTGGATGTTTCTTATATACTGCCAGACTCCTAAATCACCCAATATCATGTATATTGTCATGTTGTACTGTGTAGATGAAGTCGTGGTATTAATTTTAAGTAAACTTATGAGCTTTTATTTACGCTTTCTATTGTATTACTAGCATGATAAAGTTAAGTGTTTTATTAGTTGCGGTTTCTCATGTTGATTATGGCTTATTGTTGTAATTTTGGGGGAAAAAGGTGGTTTGGATTTATTTTATCTATGATCATTGATAGTATTTTCAAGTGTTTGGAACATTCCATATATTTTCAGTTTATGATGAGTTAAAATTATATTTGTGGAGTTAATATTATTATTACTATTATCGATATTATTTATTATTATTATTTTTGAGAAGAGTGTTATTTTGAATTGAAATTATTGGGTTACGATCCTTGACTTCTGCTGATTTGGTGTAAGGCCTTAAGGGCATCCGCTTGAGTTGATAATGATTTGTTGATAATTATGAATATTATTTTAATTATTATCTTTGTTTAAGAGCAAGATATCCGGATGGACGGAATCCCAAGGTGAAGAACATGCAAACCATAGGACGGAATCCTAGGTATACCTTGGTTTTGTTGTCGTCCGAGAGATCAGTGAGGACGGAATCCTACACCGCATCGGGAGTGTGGCCAGTCTTAGACACAGGCAATAGGGAACGTAACCCATAGGCTGTCTGGAGGTTGCGATCTGACATTATCATAGGAAGTGGGTTATCCACTAGCGTTCAGTTCTCTCTCTCAAGCTAATTATATTATTTTATTATATTTAAATTTCATGGTTTATATTAGTGATCCTTGAGTTTATATGTAAATTTATTTATCCATTGTTTATTCTATTATCATTACACCATTTGTATTTTGGTTTGTTGTATTGTCTTTGTCTAAATGATTTATGTGATAATTTGAATTGTTGTCTTTATGACTTGATTATTAATTCTTTTATAACACTTATATGGATCCTAATTGAGTTGGAGAGCTGTTAGTTACTCCCCACTGATTGTGGATGTTTGTTGATATATTTTAGAGGTGATTATTTCGTGTTATGGTAAATGAGAGAAAGGCTATTTAGGATTTTTGTTTGAGACGTTTTATTTTATTTATATTTACTACATTGGGTTTATGAGGTTGTTTTGCCTCCTTATGGATATTCTGGATTATCTTAATTGGGTTTCATTTTTATTTAGTTTAATTTAACCTTTGTTTAGAGTGACATTTCCGTCAGGCGATATTTCCGCTATCGCCATTTCTTAAGTAAAATGTTTTATTTTGATTATAATATGTTTATAAAATTAAAGGACGGAGTGTTACACATAAGGTGTACCAAGTTGTATAGAGACTTACCTCCGAAGATAGGAGACCGTGTTTTTCCTTCTAATCGATAGTGTTCAATCCGGGAGACCTAGACGTTATTCCGGGGATGAATTGATTAAGTTCCTATAAGGCTAAGATAGATTGTGAAGCTCGGGAAGGTAGTCTTTGAGAAATCCTTTAGAGAAGTTAACTTCATACCGACGATTTGGGAAGCCTAAGAACTTTGGGGTCATTTCCGTAATGCAAGTGAAGAAGTTGGTAAAGAAGGGGTGTGAGTTATTCTTTTGTAGTGTGCGAGATGTGAGTAAAGATATTGAATTGAAGATTGAGGATGTACCGATTGTGAATGAGTTTGTGGATGTGTTTCCAAGCGAGATTTCTGGTATGCCGCCTAAGAGAGCCGTTGATTTCACCATAGACTTAGTTCCCCGGTACGCACCTATTTCTAAGGCACCGTATAGAATGGCCCCTCTCCCGAGATGAGCGAGTTGAAGACGCAGCTTGCAAGAACTGTTGGAGAAAGGTTATATTAGGCCTAGTGCGTCACCTTGGAGAGCTCTCGTGTTGTTTGTGAAGAAGAAAGATGGAAGTATGAGATTATGCATTGATTATAGGGAGTTGAACAATGTGACCATCAAGAACAATAATCCTTTGCCTAGGATAGATGACCCGTTCGATCGGTTGAATGGAGCAAGTGTGTTTTCGAAGATCGATTTGCGTTCGGGTATCACCAATTGAAGGTACCCGATAAGGATATACCTAAGACTGCGTTTAGAACGCGTTATGGTCATTATGAGTTCACAAAGTGATGTTGTTTGAATTTGACCAATGCTCCTGGCTATATTTATGGACTTGATGAATAGGATATTCCATGAGTTTCTTGATCCATTTGTTGTAGTGTTTATTGATGATATTTTGATCTATTCAATGAGTGAAGAAGAGCATGATGAACATTTGAGGATAGTTTTGGAAACGCTTAGGAAGAACCAATTGTATGCCAAATTCTCTAAGTGTGAGTTCCGATAGGAGAAAGTAGCATTTTTGGGTCATTATGTGTCGAGGGAAGGAGTTTATGTGGATCCCGCAAAGATTCAAGTTTGTTAGTGAGTGGCCTACACCGAAGAATGTGTCAGATATCTGGAGTTTTCTGGGATTAGCTGGCTATTATAGGAGATTTGTGAGAGATTTCTCGAAGATAGCGAGGTCGATGAGCAATCTGATGAAGAAAGAGTCAAAATTTGAGTGAAGTGATAAGTGCGAGGAAGCTTTTCAGACTTTGAAGAAGTGTTTGACCTCCGCACTTTGTTTCAACCCTACCCGACGGAAATGAAGGATTCGAGGTGTATAGTGATGCTTCGAATAATGGTTTGGGGTGTGTTCTGCGGCGAGAATGGGAAGGTGATCGCGTATGCTTCGCGTCGATTGAAACCGTATGAGTCTAATTATCCTACCCACTGACCTTGAAAGTTTGCCTTGAAAGTTTGGAGACATTATACGTATGGAGCGACTTGCAAGATCTTTACCGATCATAAGAGCTTGAAGTACATATTCACCCGAGTAGGATCTCAATATGAGGCGAGAAGATGATTAGAATTGATTAAAGACTATGACCTAGATATCCAAAGATCATGAAGGGAAGGCGAATGTAGTCGCCGATGCTTCGAGTAGGAAGTCGAGCCATAGCATGAATGCGTTGGTAGTCCCTAAGGAGTTATGCCGAGATATGCAAAGGCTTAGCCTCAAAAGTCTAAATCTTGGGGAGATCGAGGCAAGATTGAGTGCTTTGTCATTGGGGTTGTCAGTTTTCGATGAGATCAAAGCGGGTCAAGTTGGAGACGAGCACCGAGAAAAGATTAAGGAGAAGATGAAGCAAGGCAAGGAAATCGACTTTAAGATTCATGATGATGGAAGCTTGAGGTTCAAGGGAAGGTGGTGTGTACCACAAAAGTGTGAAGAGCTTAAGAGAAGGCTTATGGAAGAAGGGCATAATACTCCATATTATGTGCACCCTGGGGTGATAAGTTGTATAAGGATCTCAAGGAGATTTATTGGTGACCGAATGAATATGAAGCGTGAAGTCGCTGAGTTCGTGTAAAAGTGTCTCACCTGTCAGAAAGTGAAGATATACCATGTTATTTCACTAGGAACAATACAAGAGGGGGGTGAATTGTATGTGTAGAAATAAACGTAACTTTTTGCGGAATTTTAAACTTAAACAAAGAAACAAGCTAAAGGAACACAAGGGATTTTTACGAGGAAAAACTTCTTGGGCCCAACAAGAAGAAACAACCTCGGACACTAGGGATTTTAAACTCAACACTTTCACTAAATAGGCCAAACAACTTTGTTACAACCTAATTCTACTCACGGGCTACACCTTGAGTTCCTAAACTCAAGTTCCTGAACAACTGTTCCCTTAACAGCTGTTCCTCTCAACTTCACTTGAAGTTTTCTCACTTTAACTAGCTTCACTCAAAGCTTTCTCTCTTACAGAACTTCACTCAAAGTCCCCTTACCCCAAAAACCAAAATATAATTGATCAAATAAACTTAGTGGAATTAGAGTAAGAAGGCAAAGAACAAATGGCTTTTATGAGAGAATGAAAGCACTGACACTTTACTTAGTTAAACTCACTAATTCACTTGGTCAGTCACAAATTGAAACTTCATTAGACACTAGTATTTATAGTGGTAATAACTTAGAACGTGGGATTAAAACATGTGTTAGTGATAAAACCATTATTCCATGATGTTCCTTACTTGGAGGAACACGTTCCTCTTTTAAAACATGATCTCCATGATCACTGTTAAACGTGGGAGATAAATATGTTACTGCTCCCTTAATTTTAGCAACCACTTAAAGCAGTAATTCGAAAATCTGATTTAATTAAAAAGCATTTTAATTAATAAAACCAAAATAAAATCTTTTTACCAAAAATATTATCTTTAAAATATTTTCCATAAAAACCGAAAAGCATATTTATTATCTTTATAAAAATAAAATATTTTCCATAAAAAGATTTTCCTTTAAATCAGATTTTACCTTAAATAAAACGGTTACCTAGAATCTAGGCATAAATCACTCAACAGACATAATTAAACCGTTGTATTGCTTCACCCTTGTAACACCCCCGATTTCCGAGCTGCTAGCTTAACTCGCATAGCAATCACAAATCTCAATTGGCACCAAAATAAAAATAATCACTTAGTAATTTGATAACACTCATAGCGGAAACAACTTGAAATATACGATCCTGGACCTGTGGGTTATGGGCCCACAAAACAATATCCTTTATATAAGACTTCAATTACATAGTCATTCAATCTCAAATTCCATGGCAAAAGAATAATCTATATTGTAAGTAATTCTAAATAAACTCCTCTATAACTTTGCTCTCAACTCTGGCTTCCAACACAATCCTGCAACAAAGTTTGACTCTGCCACCCACCAAGTGATAGGCCACAGAAATGACAACACTATCAGCAAAGTTGAGTACACACTGTTTAATAGAAAATACAAGTTTATGTGTATTTTGAAAACTAATGTATAACACATAGTCATAAAAGCAAGTAGTCATAATCACTTCCATTACTTAGAATTTCATAAGATCAATCTTTTAATATGACCGCGAGCGTAGCAAACTGTTGAGGGTCGTCACCCCACCTTTTACTGTTGTGCTTGCATGACTTAACCCGGACATGTCCTACTTCCGCCAGGATTTCCCCCTCCTGGTTGGGTAGCAGTTAGGGAATACCCGCCCTAACCAGGGTGTATGCTCACGCCTCGCTTCCGTGATTAAAACCAAGACATTAGTGTTTCATTACCATACAATTCCATATACTTAGCAAATTCCAATTAAAAGCATAAACATGGCATTTTAGTGTTTAAGCCTAGCTTAGGATAAGTAAAACATCTCAAGTGAACCATAGCATGCCAAATCCATGTCATATACTCAAAGCACACATACTAATATGCATATCAGAAGAGATTTAATTTCATAATCATGTTTCAAAATAGAAAGAAACAATCATCTAACTATACGTAGGAAAATCTCTAGGTTACAATCCAAACTAAGTGTGTACTTTCACTTAGGGTGCTTAATGTAACTCAAACTCCTTATTCCAAGTGGTTTATCCTTCCTATAGCTTCCCCTGAATAAGTAAAGTGCAAGGGATTAGTTTATACAAGTTTTAGAACATAAATAACTAAGCTAAGTACAAGAGAGATGCAAAGCCGTACTTACAGCAGTTTGCTTCATGTTTCTATGGAGTTTTCTACAACTTCCCAAGGCTTGAAAACTCTACCAAAAGTTTGGAACACTAGGGAATTATGTCTAGAAGAGTTGTATGTAAAGAGAAGTAGATGTTGAAGAGAAAAATTAGGAGAAAGGGTCGAAAAACCAAAACAGTCTTTTATAGATTGGTTCTGGCGGTACCCATGGGGGGAGGGAAACCTCTTCTGGGTGAGGTCGGTCTCTTGGTGTTTCTGGTTGATTCTTATTGGAGGTGTTAGCTTAAGGTGTTGGCTTTCATGCATGCAATGAGCTTTGAGAGATCGACACTTAAGTAGCTGCTAAGAAGCATTCTTTGAGGATAGGTACGAACTGATATTTTAGCTGGCCAGATTTTACTATGTAAGGAATCTACTATATTAATCCACGTGTATTTTGGGAGCAAATGACCATTTTAATCTTAAGACATCCCAAACATAACATATGTCAAGTTTGATTAGCTTATGAGCTCGGATTCAACCCAAAAAGGCTCTTTAACTAGAGGTTCATTGTTACCCGATAAAATGGTCTCTATGTAATTTTCATAATCTTAAGGAATAAGGCTCTCAAAGGCTTTGTAACTTATCTATTGGTTCTCACGACTTTCTTAACCACTAAGAATATTAGTTCTTATCCTCTTTGACCTTTCTTAACCATTAAGAATGATAGTGCTTATCCACAAGCTTTCTTAACCACTAAGAATGTTAGAGCTTATCCACTTGCTTTCTTAACCACTAAGAATGTTAGAGCTTATCCACTTGCTTTCTTAACAATTAAGAATGATGGTTCTTATCCACTTTTGTCCTAGTATGATGTTGGAGAGAATTCTAACTAAAAGGACCAAAGCCTGATGAAGACTTAAATAGCTAACAAAATTATTGAACCTGCTTATTAAATTCAAGCTGTTACACTCTACCACCCTTAAAATAAGTTTCGTCCTCGAAACTTCAAAACATAAACTCATAGATCAACCTTAAGTATCCAGATACCAAGCACTAAATCCTCCGATAGTCCTTACTAAATTTCCATGAAAAATTCCTCAATATTCCCTACAAATAGATTTCAAATATCCTCAAATTACAACTTTGAATTCCTTACTCTTATTCCCTAAGTTTTACACAAATCTAGACTCTTATTCTTATTCTATAGCTCAAAACTTGAAATCTAATTACCCAAGTAATAGACACATATTTCCAACGATCTTTTACCCCCGTTATGTGGCTAACTCAGCACACGGTCGCAGGGTTGCTCTGATACCATTTGTAACAGCCCGATTCCCGAGCTGCTAGCTTAACTTGCTTAGCAATCACAAATTTCAATTGGCACCAAATAAAAATAATCACTTAGTAATTAGATAACACTCATAGCGGAAACAACTTGAAATATACGATCTTGGACCTGTGGATTATGGGCCCACAAAACAATATATATAAGACTTCAATTACATAGTCATTCAATCTCAAATTCCATGGCAAAAGAATAATCTATATTGTAAGTAATTCTAAATAAACTCCTCTATATACAAACTTAAATCTCGGACTTTAACCCAGAATACACAATTCGAATCATAACTTTGCTCTCAACTCTGGCTTCTAACACAATCCTGCAACAAAGTTTGACTCTGCCACCCACCAAGTGACAGGCCACAGAAATGGCAACACTATCAGCAAAGTTGAGTACACACTGTTTAATAGAAAATACAAGTTTATGTGTATTTTGAAAACTAATGTATAACACATAGTCATAATAGCAAGTAGTCATAATCACTTCCATTACTTAGAGATTTCATAAGATCAATCTTATGATATGACCGCGAGCGTAGCAAACTGTTGAGGGTCGTCACCCCACCTTTTACTGTTGTGCTTACAAGACTTAACCCGGACATGTCCTACTTCCGCCAGGATTTCCCCCTCCTGGTTGGGTAACAGTTAGGGAATACCCGCCCTAACCCGGGTGTATGCTCATGCCTCGCTTCCGTGATTAAAACCAAGACATTTTGTGTTTCTTTACCATACAATTTTATATACTTTACAAATTCCAATTAAAAGCATAAACATGGCATTTTAGTGTTTAAGCCTAGCTTAGGATAAGTAAAACATCTCAAGTGAACCATAGCATGCCGAATCCATGTCATATACTCAAAGGACACATACTAATATGCATATCAGAAGAGATTTCATTTCATAATCATGCTTCAAAATAGAAAGAAACAATCATCTAACTATAGGCAGGAAAATCTCTAGGTTACAATCCAAACTAAGTGTGTACTTTCACTTAGGGTGCTTAATGTAACTCAAACTCCTTATTCCAAGTGGTTTATCCTTCCTACAGCTTTCCCTGAATATGTAAAGTGCTAGGGATTAGTTTATACAAGTTTTAGAACATAAATAACTAAGCAAAGTACAAGAGAGATGGAAAGCCGTACTTACAGCAGTTTGCTTGATGTTTCTATGGAGTTTTCTACAACTTCCCAAGGCTTGAAAACTCTACCAAAAGCTTGAAACACTAGGGAATTATGTCTAGAAGAGTTGTATGTAAAGAGAAGTAGATGTTGAAGAAGAAAAATTAGGAGAAAGGGTCGAAAAACCAAAACAGTCTTTTATAGACTAGTTCTGGCGGTACCCATGGGGGGAGGGAAACCTCTTCTGTTTGAGGTCGGTTTCTTGGTGTTTCTGGTTGATTCTTATTGAAGGTGTTAGCTTAAGGTGTTGACTTTCTCGCATGCAAAGAGCTTTGGGAGATCGACACTTAAGTAGCTGCTAAGAAGCATTCTTTGAGGATAGGTACGAACTGATATTTTAGCTGGCCAGATTTTACTATGTAAGGAATCGACTATATTAATCCACGTGTATTTTGGGAGAAAATGACCATTTTAACCTTAAGACATCCCAAACATAACATATGTCAAGTTTGATTAGCTTATGAGCTCGGATTCAGCCCAAAAAGGCTCTTTAACTAGAGGTTCATTGTTACCCGATAAAATGGTCTCTATGCAATTTTCATAATCTTAAGGAATAAGGCTCTCAAAGGCTTTGTAACTTATCTATTGGTTCTCACGACTTTCTTAACCACTAAGAATGTTAGTTCTTATCCTCTTTGACTTTTCTTAACCATTAAGAATGATAGTGCTTATCCACAAGCTTTCTTAACCTCTAAGAATGTTAGAGCTTATCCACTTGCTTTCTTAACCACTAAGAATGTTAGAGCTTATCCACTTGCTTTCTTAACAATTAAGAATGACGGTTCTTATCCACTTTTTTCCTAGTATGATGTTGGAGAGAATTCTAACTACTTAAAGGACCAAAGCCTGATGAAGACTTAATATAGCTAACAAAATAATTGAACCCGCTTAAAAAATTCAAGTCATTTACACTCTACCACCCCTTAAAATAAGTTTCTACCTCGAAACTTCAAAACATAAACTCATAGATCAACCTTAAGTATCCGGATACCAAGCACTACGAGCCTCCGATAGTCCTTACTAAATTTCCATGAAAAATTCCTCAATATTCCCTACAAATAGATTTCAAATATCCTCAAATTACAACTTTGAATTCCATACTCTTATTCCCTAAGTTTTACACAAATCTAGACTTTTATTCTTATTCTATAGCTCAAAACTTGAAACCTAATTACCCAAGTAATAGACACATATCCCCAACGATCTTTTACCCCCGTTATGTGGCTAACTCAGCACACGGTCGCATGGTTGCTCTGATACCATTTGTAACAGCCCGATTCCCGAGCTGCTAGCTTAACTCGCTTAGCAATCACAAATCTCAATTGGCACCAAAATAATAATAATCACTTAGTAATTAGATAACACTCATAGCGGAAATAACTTGAAATATACGATCCTCGGACTCCGTGGGTTATGGGCCCACAAAACAATATCCTTTATATAAGACTTCAATTACATAGTCATTCAATCTCAAATTCCATGGCAAAAGAATAATCTATATTGTAAGTAATTCTAAATAAACTCCTCTATATACAAACTTAAATCTCGGACTTTAACCCACAATACACAATTCGAATCATAACTTTGCTCTCAACTCTGGCTTCCAACACAATCCTGCAACAAAGTTTGACTCTGCCACCCACCAAGTGACAGGCCACAGAAATGACAACACTATCAGCAAAGTTGAGTACACACTGTTTAATAGAAAATACAAGTTTATGTGTATTTTGAAAACTAATGTATAACACATAGTCATAATAGCAAGTAGTCATAATCACTTCCATTACTTAGAGATTTAATAAGATCAAGCTTTTGATATGACCGCGAGCGTAGCAAACTGTTGAGGGTCGTCACCCCACCTTTTACTGTTGTGCTTGCATGACTTAACCCGGACATGTCCTACTTCCGCCAGGATTTCCCCCTCCTGGTTGGGTAACAGTTAGGGAATATCCGCCCTAACCCGGGTGTATGCTCACGCCTCGCTTCCGTGATTAAAACCAAGACATTTAGTGTTTCATTACCATACAATTCCATATACTTAACAAATTCCAATTAAAAGCATAAACATGGCATTTTAGTGTTTAAGCCTAGCTTAGGATAAGTAAAACATCTCTAGTGAACCATAGCATGCCAAATCCATGTCATATACTGAAAGCACACATACTAATATGAATATCAGAAGAGATTTCATTTCATAATCATGCTTAAAAATAGAAAGAAACAATCATCTAACTATAGGTAAGAAAATCTCTAGGTTACAATCCAAACTAAGTGTGTACTTTCACTTAGGGTGCTTAATGTAACTCAAACTCCTTATTCCAAGTGGTTTATCCTTCCTACAGCTTCCCCTGAATATGTAAAGTGCTAGGGATTAGTTTATACAAGTTGTAGAACATAAATAACTAAGCTAAGTACAAGAGAGATGGAAAGTCGTACTTACAGCAGTTTGCTTGATGTTTCTATGGAGTTTTCTACAACTTCCCAAGGCTTGAAAACTCTATCAAAAGCTTGAGACACTAGGGAATTATGTCTAGAAGAGTTGTATGTAAAGAGAAGTAGATGTTGAAGAAGAAAAATTAGGAGAAAGGGTCGAAAAACCAAAACAGTCTTTTATAGACTGGTTCTGGCGGTACCCATGGGGGGAGGGAAACCTCTTCTGTGTGAGGTCGGTTTCTTGGTGTTTCTGGTTGATTCTTATTGAAGGTGTTAGCTTAAGGTGTTGGCTTTCATGCATGCAAAGAGCTTTGGGATATCGACACTTAAGTAGCTGCTAAGAAGCATTCTTTGAGGATAGGTACGAACTGATATTTTAGCTGGCCAGATTTTACTATGTAAGGAATCTACAATATTAATCCACGTGTATTTTGGGAGCAAATGACCATTTTAACCTTAAGACATCCCAAACATAACATATGTCAAGTTTGATTAGCTTATGAGCTCGGATTCAACCCAAAAAGGCTCTTTAACTAGAGGTTCATTGTTACCCGATAAAATGGTCTCTATGCAATATTCATAATCTTTAGGAATAAGGCTCTCAAAGGTTTTGTAACTTATCTATTGGTTCTCACAACTTTCTTAACCACTAAGAATGTTAGTTCTTATCCTCTTTGACCTTTCTTAACCATTAAGAATGATAGTGCTTATCCACAAGCTTTCTTAACCACTAAGAATGTTAGAGCTTATCCACTTACTTTCTTAACCACTAAGAATGTTAGAGCCTATCCACTTGCTTTCTTAACAATTTAGAATGATGGTTCTTATCCACTTTTTTCCTAGTATGATGTTGGAGAGAATTCTAACTACTTAAAGGACCAAAGCCTGATGAAGACATAATATAGCTAACAAAATAATTGAACCTGCTTAAAAAATTCAAGTTGTTACACTCTACCACCCTTAAAATAAGTTTCTACCTCGAAACTTCAAAACATAAACTCATAGATCAACCTTAAGTATCCAGATACCAAGCACTACAGCCTCCGATAGTCCTTACTAAATTTCCATGAAAAATTCCTCAATATTCCCTACAAATAGATTTCAAATATCCTCAAATTACAACTTTGAATTCCATACTCTTATTCCCTAAGTTTTACACAAATCTTGACTCTTATTCTTATTCTATAGCTCAAAACTTGAAATGTAATTACCCAAGTAATATACACATATCCCCAACGATCTTTTACCCCCGTTATGTGGCTAACTCAGCACACGGTCGCAGGGTTGCTCTGATACCATTTGTAACAGTCCGATTCTCGAGCTGCTAGCTTAACTCGCTTAGCAATCACAAATCTCAATTGGCACCAAAATAATAATAATCACTTAGTAATTAGATAACACTCATAGAGGAAACAACTTGAAATATACGATCCTGGACCTGTGGGTTATGGGCCCACAAAACAATATCCTTTATATAAGACTTCAATTACATAGTCATTCAATCTCAAATTCCATGGCAAAAGAATAATCTATATTGTTTGTAATTCTAAATAAACTCCTCTATATACAAACTTAAATCTCGGACTTTAACCCACAATACACAATTCGAATCATAACTTTGCTCTCAACTCTGGCTTCCAACACAATCCTGCAACAAAGTTTGACTCTGCCACCCACCAAGTGACAGGCCACAGAAATGACAACACTATCAGCAAAGTTGAGTACACACTGTTTAATAGAAAATACAAGTTTATGTGTATTTTGAAAACTAATGTATAACACATAGTCATAATAGCAAGTAGTCATAATCACTTCCATTACTTAGAGATTTAATAAGATCAATCTTTTGATATGACCGCGAGCGTAGCAAACTGTTGAGGGTCATCACCCCACCTTTTACTGTTGTGCTTGCAAGACTTAACCCGGACATGTCCTACTTCCGCCAGGATTTCCCCTCCTGGTTGGGTAACAGTTAGGGAATACCCGCCCTAACCCGGGTGTATGCTCACGCCTCGCTTCCGTGATTAAAACCAAGACATTTAGTGTTTCATTACCATACAATTCCATATACTTAACAAATTCCAATTAAAAGCATAAACATGGCATTTTAGTGTTTAAGCCTAGCTTAGGATAAGTAAAACATCTCAAGTGAACCATAGCATGCCAAATCCATGTCATATACTCAAAGCACACATACTAATATGCATATCAGAAGAGATTTCATTTCATAATCATGCTTCAAAATAGAAAGAAACAATCATCTAACTATAGGTAGGAAAATCTCTAGGTTATAATCCAAACTAAGTGTGTACTTTCACTTAGGGTGCTTAATGTAACTCAAACTCCTTATTCCAAGTGGTTTATCCTTCCTACAGCTTCCTCTGAATATGTAAAGTGCTAGGGATTAGTTTATACAAGTTTTAGAACATAAATAACTAAGCTAAGTACAAGAGGGATGCAAAGTCGTACTTACAGCAGTTTGCTTGATGTTTCTATGGAGTTTTCTACAACTTCCCAAGGCTTGAAAACTCTGCCAAAAGCTTGAAACACTAGGGAATTATGTCTAGAAGAGTTGTATGTAAAGAGAAGTAGATGTGGAAGAAGAAAAATTAGGAGAAAGGGTCGAAAAACCAAAACAGTCTTTTATTGACTGGTTCTGGCGGTACACATGGGGGGAGGGAAACCTCATCTGGGTGAGATCGGTTTCTTGGTGTTTCTGGTTGATTCTTATTGGAGGTGTTAGCTTAAGGTGTTGGCTTTCATGCATGCAAAGAGCTTTGGGAGATCGACACTTAAGTAGCTGCTAAGAAGCATTCTTTGAGGATAGGTACGAACTGATATTTTAGTTGGCCAGATTTAACTATGTAAGGAATCTACTATATTAATCCACGTGTATTTTGGGAGCAAATGACCATTTTAACCTTAAGACATCCCAAACATAACATATGTCAAGTTTGATTAGCTTATGAGCTCGGATTCAACCCAAAAAGGCTCTTTAACTAGAGGTTCATTGTTACCCGATAAAATGGTCTCTATGCAATTTTCATAATCTTAAGGAATAAGGCTCTCAAAGGCTTTGTAACTTATCTATTGGTTCTCACGGCTTTCTTAACCACTAAGAATGTTAGTTCTTATCCTCTTTGACCTTTCTTAACCATTAAGAATGATAGTGCTTATCCACAAGCTTTTTTAACCACTAAGAATGTTAGAGCTTATCCACTTGCTTTCTTAACCACTAAGAATATTAGAGCTTATCCACTTGCTTTCTTAACAATTAAGAATGATGGTTCTTATCCACTTTTGTCCTAGTATGATGTTGGAGAGAATTCTAACTACTTAAAGGACCAAAGCCTGATGAAGACTTAATATAGCTAACAAAATAATTGAACCTGCTTAAAAAATTCAAGCTGTTACAACCCTAGGTCTAGTTCCTTTTAATAGTTAGTTCCTTTAACTTATTATGATAGCATCTGTTCGTCTGTTCCTTACAAAGGAACAAACGCTCATTCTCATTCTAAATTGCCACAGTTCCTTACCATTCTTACTCGTTCCTTTACATTGGAACTAGAAACAAAAAGCCTCTCTTTAGTCTTCTTGCTCCAATGCTGCTCCAGTACCAAATCTTTGAACATCTTCACTTAGTCTTCAAAATCCAAACTTGATTTCTTCTTTGACTTAGTATTCTCTTTGTTCCTTTCATTGATACCTTGATATTCATTCACTTAAATAACTTGTTAGTCCAATACTTAGTTTGCATCTTTGTTCCTTTGTCATCATCAAAACTAGGGTTCAACAATTTCCCCCTTTTTGATGATGACAACAAAGTTACAAACTAAGAAAAAACAACAAATAACATAAGAGAATGAAAAAGATAGAATAATAATTGATATAATTTAATTACGACAGATTAAGGATTTAATTTTTTCATTTTTACAAGATTTCAACAACGTAGTCAACTTAGTTTGTTCCTGTAATCTTTTCCCCCTTTGTCATCATCAAAAAGATCAAACTCTTGGTGATTTTGGGAAGATTGATTTTACAAGACCTTTAGACCATTAACAAGCACCAAAAAAAATGGTTAAGTTAGAAATTTCAAAGGTTAGACTTGCTCAAACAGTAATCACATAATACTAGCCATTCCAAGTAAGAAATTATGCAATCAAATCACAAACGAAGACAAATATAGCAAAATTCATTATATTCATAGCACTTATTCCATTAAAGTACAAAAGAGAAAAAGGAGAAACGAAAAGAAAAGAAACAAAAGCTAAGAGTTCATGTTCCTTTAAGAGAAATAAGAACTAGACATTAGGAAGGAAAGGGGAGTTGTGTTCCTCTACGACTTCTTCCTCAACCACTTCTTCCAACTTCTTCATCACCTCTCCATGATGTCCATCAAGTTCTTTGCTTCAAAGTGTTAATGGCTTGGGCCATCATCTCCGTGTTCTTTTTGTTGTTCAATCATAGTATCACTAAGGACTTTCATTAAACCCGTCATCTTATCTGTTTTAGCATCTAAAGTCCAGTGAAGGTGATTGTAAAACTTAATCATATGTTGAGCAGGGAGACATACTTCATTGACCCAACCAAAATCATCTGAAGGAACTTGTTCCTTTCCCTTAGAACCAGAGTCAGTGGGTGGTTTAGGTGAAGGAACTGGGGTGTTTTCTTGTGATGGACCTGGTGTTCCTTTGAGAGAAACAGAAGGTGAGATGGTGGTGTAAATGGAAGGAAGAAAAGGTGGTTGTGGTGGAAGGTCACTGGACGTAGAGGAGAAAGGATTTGGTTCTTTCATCTCAACCTTCAACTGTTCAAAACTGGAAGGAACAGAGAAGGATGAGGGAGAGATGGAAGGGATGGTGGTGAGGTTTACTGGTACTTTTGGTAAGGATGGAGGAGTAGGTTCCTTAGGAGAGTTATGATCTTGTTCCTCTGCATCAGATAGGACTAAAGGAGAGTCCTTATTTGAAGGAACATATGCAGTTTTAGCAATTTTCAACCTAGTGCTATGTCTAACTCTTTTAGGAACAGGAGGGGAAGGCTTTTTGGCAACAGTTTTGCGCCTCTTGGGTTTCTGTTCCTTTGGTTCTGTAGGGGTAGGAACTTGTTCCTCCAGTATTACTTCCACTAGTTCCTCTTCCACAGCCTTAGGCAGTTTTCTTTTGTGAGAGGAACTAGTAGCAATCCTCCCTTGAGTCAATACTCCATCTTGGACAGAGAGGTCAAAGCCATACAAAGTCTTTTCATTTAGAATATTACCTTGTTTTATACCAAAGGTAGGCCAACCAGTAGTTTTTACTTTAAAGTGAGAAAGAAGAGAGGTGATTAAAGCACCATAGCCAACTACACAATGATTCTCAATGCAGTGAGTTAGATGTTGGATAAATAGAGAAGGGAAGTTAATTTGAATGTGGTGGTCAAGGCAAAACATGTAACACATATCTAAGAGACCCACCTCTTTCCTCTTTTCAGTTCGTAGGAATGAGTGCTCTCCAAACAAGATTAAACAAAATTTTGTGGACAGGAGAGAGAAGATTGTGATTTATTTTGGTTTGGCCAGCAGTTCCCCCAAAGGATTCAACAATATCATCTTGGGAGAAATTGGGAAAGGCAACAGTTCATTTCCTCTTAAAATATAGATCAGTTCCTTTGCAAGGAACTTCCCATATTTTTGCTAAAGTTTCTTGGGAAAATTTAATTTTCTTCCCCTTAACTTCAGTAGTACATACTCCATCAATGCTGATGAAGTTTGCACAAAACTCATCCATAGCTAAAGGAACTAAGGCATTATTATATGCGGTTTCAAACAGGTATTCCATACCCTGTTCCTTTAGTATATCGGTTAATTCATTGAATCTAACTTTCTTGGCCCACTCCAAATCAACACAGAATCCTAAAACATACCGTGAATCACTTCGCTCTTCTCTTTTCTTGGAGGAAGAAGCAGAAGTTCCTTTGGAAGGAACAGGGGTAGCTTCTTCTTCCCCCTCAACTAATTCCGGGGTTTCTTCCTCATCATCTTCCCCAATTAGTTTTCTTCTTCTCACACTTCTCCTAGGTGACTCCAATTTTTGCTGTTCTACCGCCATTGTTGTTTCTTGAAAATTTTCGGCTTCTAGGGTTTTTGATGGAGAAGAGCGGTTTTTCATTTGAGAGGTTTTGGGAGTTGTTGCTTTTGGATAAGGTGAATTGAGAGAGGTTTTTGCCATTTGGTGAAAAGAAATTGTGGTTTTATGTAGTGCGAAGAGGTGTGAAGGAGATGAACAATGGTGAAGTTGAAGCGTTTAAGGAACACGATTTTGGAAGGGAAGAAGGAATAAGAAAGAAGATGCATGTAACAGCAAATGAAGAGTTACACGCGTAAAAATTAAAAAGATAAAAACAAAAATAAAATATAAAAGAAAAAGAAAAGATAAAAAGGATTTCATGACTTGATTAAATATGATTCCTATATTTTTGGGATTTTTCGGATTTTTTGATTTTTATGGACTTTTTTTTTTTGAAAGGATTTTTATGGACTTTTTAATTTATGGAAAGGAAATAAATTCTAAGGAACTTGTGCTATAGGAACAACTTATGCTAAATATCAACATTCTTCATATCATGCATGTTTCTATAACTTAGTAACAATAAGGGGAGTATTATGTAACATTTGTGAGTAGCTTTTTACAATGGTCTTAGGCAGTTAATCACAGTCACTTAATATCACATAGAGTAAGACAAATCAATTCAGACATGGGGGATTGGAATAGGAACAATTACTTAAGTTTTATTAAACCTAACTCAAGCCTTAATTTTTCATATCTATCTCTTTGTAGAGGCTTAGTTAGTATATCAGCAATCTGATTTTCAGTTTGACAAAACTCAAGTTTAATCAAACCTTTTTCCACATTTTCTTTTAGAAAGTGATGTCTGATATGTATATGCTTAACTCTTGAATGATGCACTGGATCTTTTGAAATACTAATGGCACTAGTATTATCAGAATAAATAGGAACACAATTAAAGATTATTCTATAGTCACAAAGTTGTTGTTTTATCCGAGCATTTGAGAGCAACATGCGGCAAAGCTACATATTCTCGTCAAGGTGGATAAAGCAACTGTGTTTTGTTTCTTGGTGCTCCAAGAAACTAAACTATGACTAAGAAATTGAACCATACCTGAGGTGATTTTCCTCTTTACAAGATCTCCAGCATAGTCAGCATCAGCATATCCTCTTAACTCAAATGTATCACTTCTTGGATAGAAAAGTCCAAGATCATTTGTTCCTTTAAGATATCTAAGAATTCTCTTCACAGTAGTTAGATGAGACTCCTTGGGATTTGCTTGAAATCTAGCACACAAACCAACAATAAAAGCTATGTCCGGACGACTAGCGAGTTAGATACAAAAGAGAACCAATTATGCCTCTATATTTTTATTTGATCAACACTTATTCCTATGGAATCTTCATCTAATCTAGTTGAAGTTCCCATTGGAGTGTGATTTATCTTTGAATTTTCGAGGCCATATTTCTTTAACAGTTCCTTTATGTATTTTTGTTGGTGAATAATTATTCCTTTTTCAGTTTGCTTAATTTGTAACCCAAGAAATAAATTTAACTCACCCATCATACTCATCTCAAATTCATTACTCATGAGGTTTGAGAATTCTTTGCATAATGATTCATTAGTTCCTCTTAAAATAATGTCATCAACATATATTTGAACAAGAAGTATATCAGTTCCTTTTAATTTTAGAAACAAAGTTTTATCTACTTTTCCTCTTTTAAAGTTGTTTTCTAAAAAGGAACTTAGATAATCTCTCATACCATGACCTAGTTGCTTGCTTTAACCCATAAAGAGCCTTGTCGAAGCTTGTAGACATGGTTTGGGGAGATCATTGCTTTCAAATCCAGGGGGTTGTTCAACATATACATCTTCATTTAAATAGCCATTAAGAAATGCACACTTGACATTCATTTGATACAATTTAAATCCCATATATGCAGCAAATGCAATTAGTATTCTAATGGCTTCAAGTCTAGCAACAGGAGCAAAGGTTTCTTCATAGTCAATTCGTTCTTGTTGATTATAACATTTTACTACAAGTCTAGCTTTGTTCCTTACAATTGTTCCATACTCATCTAGTTTGTTTCTAAACACCCATTTTAAGCCAATCACTTTTTGTTGTTTAGAAGAGGGAACTAGATGTCATACCTTGTTTCTTTCGAACTCATTTAATTCAGCTTGCATAGCAGTGATCCAATCAGAATCAGTTAAGGCTTTCATGATTTCTTGGTTCTATCATTGATAAGAACGCATGAAATGCACAAAAATTCCTTAACTGAGATCTAGTTTGCGTACCTTTGGATATGTCACTTATTATGAGTTCCACTGGATGTGATTTAATTTTTGATTTCTCCAAGGTTTTGGTTGAAACTCCCTTATAGGAACCGGTTGTTCCTCTTGAGTTTCATGAGAGGATGAGGAGTCTTGTTCATTTGTTCCTCTTGCAGCAATTGTTGAATCAGTTCCTTCAACATTTTCGTTCTTAGTAGGAACATGAACATCTCCATCATCTTGAGGAACAGGAACATCATTGTTATGAATGTTTCATCTACTTCGTTCCTGTCCTCTTTATTTCTTCTTCCTCAATTGAATCTGCATTTTTCTCATTTGGTTGAACCAAGCCTATCTCAAAGTCATCAACATGTTTGCTTGGATTAAAATTGTCAGATTCATCAAAGATTATATGGATACTTTCTTCAACACACATAGTTCTTTTATTGTAAACTCTATAAGACTTATTATGTGATGAATATCCTAAGAATATTGCTTCATCACTCCTAGCATCAAATTTTCCAATATTATCTTTCCCATTATTATGAACAAAACACTTGCAACTAAATGTTCTGAAATAAGTAATATTGGGTTTCTTTCCAAAATAAAGCTCATAAGGAGTTTTGTTAATGAGAGGTCTCATCATGGCATGATTTATTATGTGACAAGCAGTATTAACAGCCTCAGCCCAAAAGTTCCTTGGAAGTTCACTAGCAACTAGCATGATCCTAGCCATTTCCTCCAAAGTTCTATTTTTCCTTTCTACAACCCCATTTTGTTGTGGTGTCCTAGGGGCAGAAAAATTATGATCTAGGCCATAGTCTCTGCTTATATCATCAAATTTATAATTTTCAAATTCTTTACCATGATCGGATCTAATATGCATCAATTTGTGACCACTCAAATTTTGAACTCTTTTAGCAAAGACAAGGAACTCATCATAAGTCTCATCTTTACTAGAGAGAGAAATAACCCAAGTGTACCTAGAGTAGTCATCAACAATAACTAACACATACCTCTTTCCACTTCTACTTTGAATTCTCATAGGGCCACACAAATCCATATGAATTAATTCTAAAGGTTTTGTGGTGCTCACAACAGTTTTAGATTTGAAAGAGGATCTAATATGCTTTCCTTTGGCACATGCATCACAAACTTGATCAATATGAAATTTTATAGATGGTAATCCCAAAACAAGATCTTTTGATCGAAGTTTGTCAAGTAATGAAAAGCTAGCATGTCCTAGACGCTTATGCCATAAGAGTGGATCATCTTCAATAACACTAAGGCATGTCAAGTTGTTTTTAGGAACAAGATCAAGATCC
Source organism: Beta corolliflora (assembly GCA_947648045.1). NCBI lineage: Eukaryota > Viridiplantae > Streptophyta > Magnoliopsida > Caryophyllales > Amaranthaceae > Beta > Beta corolliflora. The sequence goes on along the minus strand of CANSZD010000211.1, from coordinate 121,722 downwards.
ACAATATATGTGTTCCCCTTCCTTGTTCCTTCCAAGATGACATTCTTAGAGTTAATGTTAACGACCAAACATTTTTCACTATTAAATTTAACAATATTTCCCTTGTCACATAATTGGGAAATACTTAAAAGATTGTGCTTTAAACCTTCAACTAGAAACACATTATCAATGGAATGTGATGGTGACATACCAACCTTACCCATGGCAACTATGTTACCTTTCTTATTGTCACCAAAAGTCACACTTCCACCTTCATAGGTTGAGAGTGAGAGAAACTTAGATTTGTCTCCTATCATATGCTTAGAACAACCACTATCAAGATACCAAGTGTTGCTCCCCCTCACTCCAACCTGCAAAAATCAACTAGTTGTTAGTTGTAGGAACCCCTTATTTCGTGGGTTCCTGTTCTTGACTAGCATTTGATTTAGCAACCCATTTCATGTTGCTCAACTTTACATTTTTGCCAATCATTCCAGTTCTTAGTTGACATTGATTTATGTAATGACTTATCTTTCCACAATACATGCAAATTTTATCACTAGGTAGGTCAACATATTTCTTAGGCTTGTTCCTCTTCTTATAGTTTTCAAAACCAATACTTTCTTTTCTTTTAGTCTGTGGTCTCTCAATCCACTTAGGAACAGCCATCACTTTGCCTCTGTTCCTTGCAACAACAAGTTCCTTCTTGAGATTACATATCTGTTCCTTTAAAATAATTTTCTCTTTATTCAAAATTTCGATTTCAGATCTGTAACCTTTCAAGGGAGTTGATCTAATATCAAATGAACTTAGAACAAGGACAAATTCCTTTAAGTGTGAAATTTCTAAATTGATTAGATAATTTTCATTCTTCACACTCTCATATAATTCCTTGATTTTTAAATTCTTATCAAATAAATCAAAGAACCTACTTTCAACATCCGTTCTCATTTTCTTAAGCCATTTTATATGTTCTTTACATACTTTAACAGCTTGTTCAGTTTGTTCACGTTTTTCACGTTCATTTCTACATTCAAGAATTGCATCATAAAGAAGATCATAAATTTCAGGCCTAGTTTTTCCATCTAAGTCTGATTCAAGTCCATGTTGGCTTACCTCAACATTTTCTTCATCTTCTTTTTTGTCAGTGTTTGCCATGAGGCAAAGATTTGCAGTTTCTTCAGTTTGTTGTTCCTCTTCCTCTTCAGTCTCTGAATCTCCCCAAGCTGCTATATCATAGCCTTTCGAACGTTCGCTTTACAGAAAGGTGTTTTTGATTCCTTGTTTCTTTCAGGGAAGCGTTCCTTGTTCCTTTCTTTGGTCTTGTCATTTTCTCAAAGTGGATATTCCTTGATGAAATGATCTGTACTTCCACATTTATGACAAGCAGCTTTGTTAGAAAACTTTTTAGTTTTACCTTTGAAGTTCCCATTCTTCATGTTCCTATACATCTTTCGAAATTTTCGGACCATGAGTGATGCTTCCTCTTCTTCTGAGTCAGAGTCATCTTCATCATCTGCTTTGAGGGCAATGGACTTTGACTTAGAGCTTTCACCATACTCAGTATCAAGGTAGAGCTCATGAGTCATAAGTGATCCAGCAAGATGTTCCAAGTGGAACTTAGTGAAGTCTTTTGTTTCTTGTAAAGCAGTGACCTTAGCCATCCATCTATCCTTAGGAAGACTCCTAAGAACTTTTCGGACCTATTCCTCTGATGAAATAAACTTACCAAGAGAAGCTAACTCATTAATAATGTTAGTAAAACGAGTAAACATCTCTTGTATGCTTTCCTTAGCCTTCATGGAGAACAGTTCATATTGATTCATTAGTAAATTAATTTTAGATCTCTTGACTTCATTAGTTCCTTCATGGGTTACTTCTAGTAAATCCCATATTTGCTTTGCGAATTTGCATCCCACGATCTCATTGTGTTCATGGGGTCCAAGTCCACAATGCAACAGTTTAACAGTCATAGCATTAACTTCCATTTTTTCGAAATCAGCTTTATCATATTCAGAGAATGATTTAGGAATTACCTCATTCTTTTCATTAGTAGTTGTGACCTCAAAATCACCAACTTCAATGACTCTCCATACCTGGTAGTTTTCGGCCTTGATGAATATCTTCATTCTGTTCTTCTAGTAGGAATAGAACTTCCCATTGAACATAGGAGGCCTTTGCGTAGAGTAACATTCCTCAAGTTTCTCGGTGGTATTCATTGTTCCTTGGATCTTTTTCTCAATAGGGTTTCCTATCTTTCGTGAGTTCTAGCTCTGATACCAATTGTTATATCACTAGGAACAATACAAGAGGGGGGTGAATTGTATGTGTAGAAATAAACGTAACTTTTTGCGAAATTTTAAACTTAAACAAAGAAACAAGCTAAAGGAACACAAGGGATTTTTACGAGGAAAAACTTCATGGGCCCTACAAGAAGAAAAAACCTCGACCACTAGGGATTTTAAACTCAACACTTTCACTAATTATGCCAAACAACTTTGTTACAACCTAATTCTACTCACGGGCCACACCTTGAGTTTCTAAACTCAAGTTCCTAAACAACTGTTCCCTTAACAGCTGTTCCTATCAACTTCACTTGAAGTTTTCTCACTTTAACTAGCTTTACTCAAAGCTTTCTCTCTTACAGAATTTCACTCAAAGTCCCCTTACCCCAAAAACCAAAATACAATTGATCAAATAAACTTAGTGGAATTAGAGTAAGAAGGCAAAGAACAAATGGCTTTTATGAGAGAATGAAGGCACTGACACTTTACTTAGTTAAACTCACTAATTCACTTGGTCAGTCACAAATTGAAACTTCATTAGACACTAGTATTTATAGTGGTAATAACTTAGAACGTGGGATTAAAACATGTGTTAGTGGTAAAACCAATATCCCATGATGTTCCTTACTTGGAGGAACACGTTCCTCTTTTAAACCCATGATCTCCATGATCACTGTTAAACGTGGGAGATAAACATGTTACTGCTCCCTTAATTTTAGCAACCACTTAAAGCAGTAATTCGAAAATCTGATTTAATTAAAAAGCATTTTAATTAATAAAACCAAAATAAAATCCTTTTACCAAAAATATTATCTTTAAAATATTTTCCATGAAAACAGAAAAGGATATTTATTATCTTTATAAAAATAAAATATTTTCCTTAAAAATATTTTCCTTAAAATCATATTTTACCTTAAATAAAACGGTTACCTAGAATCTAGGCATAAATCACTCAACAGACATAATTAAACCGTTAAACTACTTCGCCCTAGGTCTAGTTCCTTTTAATAGTTAGTTCCTATAACTTATTATGTTAGCGCCCGGTTAAATGCATTTCCTTACAAAGGAACAAACGCTCATTCTCATTCTAAATTGCCACAGTTCCTTACCATTCTTACTCGTTCCTTTACATTGGAACTAGAAACAAAAAGCCTCTCTTTAGTCTTCTTGCTCTAATGCTGCTCCAGTACCAAGTCTTTGAACATCTTCACTTAGTCTTCAAAATCCAAACTTGATTTCTTCTTTGACTTATTATTCTCTTTGTTCCTTTCATTGATACCTGAAATTCATTCACTTAAACAACTTGTTAGTCCAATACTTAGTTTGCATCTTTGTTCCTTTGTCATCATCAAAACTAGGGTTCAACAGACCATAAGAGACCAATAGGGAAGGTTCAATCCTTAGAGGTTCCTGGATCACTAGTGGAAAAAAGTTCACTCGCTCCGGTCAAAATCGGCCTTACAGATCCGATTTTGGGTCCGGAGCGGTTGGACCCACAGCGGTTGACAAAAGGCAACTGCTACGGTTAAAAACCAGATCAGTTACTTATTAATTGATCCGGTTTTTACTAAAACCGGAAAAGTTATAGAGTAAACTGATCCGATTTTGTTGTGAAAATCGGATCAGATATGAGTAACTGATCCAGTTTTCACAACAAAACCAGACCAGTTTGGGGGTTTCATGAAAAAAAAAACCTCGTCTTAGCTCTACCAAGCTATTTGTCAGGTCCTTGATATTATACAAAGCACTTGTATAGCAATGACCAGGTGATATTATCAAGTTGTTAAAAGAAAAGTTAAAAACTTTATTTCCCTTGATATTATCAATATAAAAAATCAGATACAAAATTCCAAATTCCAACTTCACAATAAAATCAAGGAAAATTTATCAGAAACCACCTTTTATAACCACTTTTTTGTGAGAAACCACCTTTTAGAAAAATTGGGCACGCAGCCACCTTTTTTATTCTTTTTTTTGTTGGAAGCCACCACTTGCTGGAATCCGGTGGTTGACCTCGATTATCCGGCGTTGACCATCATAGAACCTATTTTTTCAGATTTTCGCCATTCTTCCTCTTTTATCCTTCTTCTGCGGAAAGCACCACCACCAAGCCACCATTGCAAACATTTATATAAAAAATCCATATGTTGTGAACTTACAGATGTAAATTTCGTCACCATCTGTAAATAAGATGTAAATTGTGAACTTACAAATGTAATTACAGATGAAAATTTCGTCACCATCTGTAAAGTCAGATGTAATTACAAATGTTCCCCAGATGTAATTAAGAAAATAATCAAACAAAATACAGTGGAACAAATTATGAAAATAAAAACTAAAAATTACAAGACAAATTCTAAACAAAAATAGTCACAAAAATTACAAAAAAAAAATACGAAGGTGTGCGACGAGCGAAGATCGTGGCGAGCGACGGTGAACGAGTAAAGGCTGAGCGAGGACGACGAGCGAGCGACGACCATGAGAGAGAGGAGGGTTGTTTCCTCGCGCTTCTTTCTTCGCCTGATCTGGTGGCGATTTGTGGTGGTTCGAGGCTCAGAGAGTTAGAAGCGACGGCGATGAGAGAAAGAGGAGGGTTGTTTCCACCGCTAGTGGTGCTGGCGGCGAGTAAGTGAGCGAGCGAGCGATGAAGGTGGGCGAGTGGCCGAGCGAGGGATGACGGTGGTGCTGGCGTGGCGAGCGATGAAGGGAGGAGAGGGTGGTGCGTGAGTAGGAGAGGAAGAGAGAGAATAGAGAGTGAAGGGCTTGTGGTGGCTGGGTTATGAGAGTGAGGAGGGAGGAGGAGATCAGAAGAGAAGGAATTTAGGGTTTGTTGGGGGGATTTGAGAGGGGTGTGAGGAGGGAGGAGATCAGTGGGAGTAAGGGAGTTAGGGTAAGAGGAGTGAGGGGTTGTAGGTTTAAGAGGAGTGAAGAAAAGAAATGGGCCGCGCTTTAAGAGGAGTGAAGAAACTAAATGGGCCGCACTGATCAGTTTGAGCCCAACTGATCAGTTAGGTTTGTAGAAAATTAAAAGAAATATTTGAGCCCAACTGATCCAGTTCCTTAAATGGACCGAATCAGTTTATTTTGAAATTTTCCGCTCCAAAAACGGACAATAACTGATCCGGTTTTTAAGGAACCTATTCAATTAACTTGTAACGGGTTCGGTTTTTAAAGAACCGGATCAGTTAACTTGTGTCATATAAGGTTTTTTCCCCTAGTGGATGGAAGTGGGATTCTATATCCATGGATTTTGTGACTGCTTTGCCAAAGACGAGAAATGGCAATGATACTATTTGGGTTATTGTGGACCGTCTGACGAAGTCTGCTGTGTTCGTGCCGATCAAAAAACATGAAAGAAGAAGCAACTTGCCAAGAGTATGTCAAGCATGTGGTGAGACTGCATGGAGTCCCGACGGACATTATTTCAAATCGTGATTCAAGATTCCTCTCGAAATTTTGGCAAAAGGTCCAGTTGAATCTTGGAACGACGTTGAAGATGAGTACTGTGTTTCATCCTGCGACCGATGGTCAGACTGAGAGGACCAACCAGACCATGGAAGATATATTGAGAGCGTGCGCGATTGATTTCCAAGGAAGTTGGTAAGATCACTTGGACTTTATTGAGTTCTCATATAACAATAGTTACCATGCGAGTATCAAGATGGCTCCATTAGAGGCGTTGTATGGAAGGAAGTGTAGAAGTCCTATTTGCTGGAACGATTTTAGTGAGAATATAGTGTTGGGGACTGAGTTTATTGAGGAGACTGTCAAGCATGTGAAGTTGATTCAAGCTAGAATTCAAGATGCTCAAGATTGGCAGAAGAGTTATACTGATTTGAAGCGAAGAGAAGATGAATTCGCACTTGGTGATAAGGTATTTTTGAAAGTGTCACCGACCAAAGGAGTGATGAGATTTGGTAAGAAGGGCAAATTAAGTGCCAAGTATGTTGGCTCATATGAGATTTTGCAAAGAATTGGGAAATTAGCTTATAAGTTGGCTTTGCCAATGGAATTTGAGAAGATGCATGATGTGTTTCACATTTATCAACTTAAGAGATATATCCCTGATGAGAGTCATGCTTTGGAGCCCGAAAGAATTCAAATCGATAGTAGCCTCACATATGAGGAAAGACCTGTGAAAATCTTGGATAGAAAGGTGCGTAGTACACGCAATAAGGATGTGAATATTGTAAAAGTGCTTTGGTCTAACCATAAGTCCGAAGAGGCAACGTGGGAAGCCGAAGATGAAATAAAGAAGAAATATCCTGAGTTATTCATTGAAGTGAGTTACGAGGGCGTAACTCGTTTTCTTTAAGGGGGGTAGAATGCGATAGAATTTCACGCTTTTTGCCTTATTTTATGGTATTTTTATGCTTATTTTGGCGATTTACACATGTTGGTGCAAAATAAATTCGTTCTCCACATAGAAAAATATGTTCATGAGTAACACAAGTGGTTTTCAAGTTGGTAAAGTGTGCACACGTTGTGACACAAGTATTTCCAAATGGAACTTTGAGTCAAAATTTTGAAACTATGAGGGTTTTCGTGCCAAGTTTCGGGACAAAACTTCTTTTAAGAGGGGTAGACTGTAATTTTCCACAATTTTATGAATTTTATAAATATATTTTAAAGTAGTATATATTAGTATTGACTATTTTAAAGTCAAAGGGATTATTTAATATTTTTAAATAATTAAATATTTTATTTAGTCATACTTTGAAAGTTATTTAATGATTTAATTATTTTTGAGTTGTAGTATAAAAGAATTTAAAGATGGGTTAGAGGAGCCCAATTCAACTCAATCACCCAATCAACTAATTTAAAAAGTCCAAACACACTTCCCTAATCCCACAAGGGTTAGTTTTGCAAACCTATAAACCCCATGAGAGCCCAAAAATCCCCACACAAAATTACACAAAGCCTAATTTTTCTCTTTTCTCTTCTTTCTCTCTCTCCTCACTCGGCCCTCCTCCCTCCACCCGATTTCTTTCTCCCTCGGTTCTCCGGCCAGCCACTGCCGCCAGCCGCCGGTGGTCCTCCCTCCTCTCGGTCGTGTCTCTCTTTCTCTGTAATACCCTGGTTCTTAAGAATGTTTTATTTAGCATTAATTATATTTATTAAGTTAAGTACGTTCCGAAAATTCTTATTTTACTTGAGTTAAAGTATGAATATTTATTTTTGAAGTGGTTATAATATACTTATTTATATAATTCAATGATGTTATTATTATTATTTTATATTTTGGATTTCGTGTGCAAGTTGAGCGATATCTTGCCAAAATAAAAAGCCAAAGTCGGTTTTTTTCCTTTATTTGCTTTTCTTAGTTGGTTTAAGGAGGAAACAAAACCCCCTCAATTCATTCTCTCTCTCGTCATTCTCACTAAAAGCCCCAAACCCCATTTCTCTTTCTCTCACTAAAAGCTCAGTCCTTCCCCGTCGTGCGGTTCAATGCTGCTCTTGTGAGCAGAGGTATAAATACCTCTTATCCCCTCTAAAATATGGTTTTAAGTATTACAAATGCAAGCCCAATTATTACCCATTGTTAACTATAGTTTAAGTCTTGGGCCTAGAAACTGATTTTGCTTAATTGATTCACTTAGCAATTCGTTGGGCTGATTTACAGTATGGACTAAACTAAATTTAGTTATGTTATGTGAGCTAATCATTCACTTAGCTTATTCTGAAATATTTGAACTGATATCGAAAATAGTTATTTTTGTATAAATATTTTTATGTTAGTTAGGTTGGTTCATTAGTTAATTTCTCTAGAGATTATATGACAATAAGTCTATCGATTTTGATGATCTGGTTGGAGATAGTATTAAATGATATTAGTGGAAGAATTATTATATATGAAAGATTAATTGACTTGGTTCCTAACTAATTAGGAGTATGCTAATTATGTTGTTGTTGTGGAGTATGGTGGATTTTATGATTTAGGTCGTAATCAAGTGATATTGATATTAGGATTCAACTTTGGAGTTGAAGAAGTTGAATGAAGTTACGGATTTCTCGGAGTTCTTATCTGTCGAAGTTAATTAAGGAATGTTATGTGGATATGACTTTGTGATGATAATTACATGATATGATTATGTGATACAATCTGTATGTGGCATAATGAGATGCATTATGATGTGACGATGCTTATGTAATGAAATGTCATGTTTATGATTCTGTATACGATTTATGGATGATTCCGAATTAAGAATATATGATGTATGATAAGTTATGGTAAGAAAAGTGGATGGTTTTGCTGGCTTGGAGTCATGAACTGATCTGGTAAATGGGTGAGTTACTGGTGGAGGAATTATGTTACTTTAATAAAGGAATTATGTTACTCAATTTTCATAAACTATAATATAGTACTACAATCCAACTCTTAAAACATTAAAGTACTCTAATGTTTATGATTATGTTAGAGTGACTTTTAAAGGGTTTTAAACATGTTATAAGTTGCTGTAATTTTTATTAGTATGCTTATTATGATGGAGTTTTAAATATCAAAGTATGGATTTTTGAGGGTTTTAATGACTAGTATAGTGGTACTATACTAGGAGACATTAATAGTTGAAGTTTTGATGTTTAAAAAGGTTTTTAAACACTTTTAAAGGGGGTTTAAAATATTTTAAAGTTGTTGAAAATTCATTTGAGTATTGATTATTGGTTCTATTGGTATTTGGTAGGCGGAGAATATTCTCTAGGCGATTTCTAAGGTTGATAAAGTGGCCTCTCATATTATCTACACAAGGTACGTACATACCTATGTGTTAGTAGACTATTATCATGTTCTAAGATTAGGATTGATGTAGTATCATGTATAGGGAACTATTTATAGTTCATATGTGGTTTATATTCAAGTGGAATTGCATGTTTTATGCCGTTGTGTGAAGCATGTTGCCTATGTTGATTATAATATGTTTGTATGGATGATTGATGCAAGCATGTGGGATTGGGAACTTTATTTTATTAATTCACATGAGGGATTAATATTTATATTGTTTATTGGATCATGAATTGAATCAGGTTGTTCCCTTTGGATTATTTTATTATATTTACTTTATGAGGACCTTGGGCCTTATTTGGTAAGTTGGATATTCACCTATGGAAGGGTTGGTTGATTGTTGACTTAGATCAACAAATAAATATTGGTTGGTTATTAAACTAAGTAATGGAATTATTCTTGGATTATTTGAGTTGTATGATCACACTAATTAATCCTATGATAAAAATGGAAGCTTTGTGTATCCATGTTATTTATTTATGTTGGTTGTCTTACTTTGTGAGTCTCAACGAATAAGTAATCTATTAATAACTTAAAGTGGAAAGTGAATAGCAATAAGCTTTGGACTTGTGCACGTCTGAAGTGTTGGACTAGTATGAGTTGGAGTACATGGTGGTAGCCCATGGCTTTTCTTGGGACCGGATTGATCACCGTGTCCTATTTTATTTAATTAGTACCTCGATATTGTTGGTCATGGCAGTACGGAGTCGCGCCCGTACTTCGTCTTCTAAATTGGAGACTGGTTTGGTTTGAACAACTCTTTCCATTGCCTATTCAATTTAATTATAATTATCATTAATCTATTGATCTTGGAGTCTAGTTCAGTATAGTCAATCCGTTATTCTATTATATTTTACTTATCATTGAGTTAATGTTATTAGTTTCATGTTAGGCTTTATATTTTATTTATTATGTAGTACTCAGCTTTGTTGATTACGTGCTTTTGTGTATGTCGATCATGGTTGTGCCTTATTGATCCTGTGATGACCCATTTGGTGAGCAGTCTCTTAGGATCAATAGAGATCGACCATTCCAGGTCTGAAGATGATGCATCATGGGTTCGGGTTTCGTGGAGAGCTTGTGTTTAGTTCTTTAATACTTTTTATGATTTCGATTTAGTTGTGGTTTGACTAGTTGACTTTTGGTTTGGTTTTGGAGTTGACTTATGGTTGACTAAGTTATTAAGTTTTCAAGGTTATTTATTTATTTCCGCTGCAAAATTCTGAATAAGCCGATACGTTATCACACGGGCGATAATGCTTTGATAATTCTCTAAGTTTTATATGAAAAAGGTATTGTGGAAAATAGAGAATTGTCGGGGTGTTACAGGAAGTGCGGGTTGTTACAGTGCAGGCTGCAAGGAGATAGCGAGAGGGCCGGCAAGAGAGAGAAGAGGAGTGTGCGAGGCTGGAGGGAGACTCGAGTGAGGCGGGGTTGTTGTACGTTGGCAGGAGGCGACAGAGGTGGTGGTACATCAGTAGCAGGAGAGAGAAAAGTTTATCGACTTTGTCGGAGAATCATGCGGAATCAAATTTGATTTTTTGGAGGTTTTTTGGTTTTTGAATTTGGCAACTCCTTCAGTTTAGATGGTTTTTCGAATTCGAGCAATTTCTTGTTCGTTTTTGAATTCGACAAATTTTGTTGGTTTCTTAATTCAACAAATTTGGATATGATTTGTTGGGAGTAATTTTGTTGGTATTTTGAATTCAACAAATTTGGATCGGTTTTTATGAATATTTTATTGAAATTATTGTGGAATTCATGATTTGGAGCAGTGTCTTCATGTTGTTCAACTGATTTATAGGTGCTGTGAAGGATTTAAGGGTGATTATTATAAGTTTGCTGAAAAATGACATAAAAGTGACTAATAATGATATCATTTATCTTATAAATGATATAAATCATAACAACAATGATATGAAACAAATTTTAAAATGACATGAAACAGTTCCAAAATGATATGAAACATACCAGTATTCACATGAAAGAGTTTTATTAATGACTTGAAAGAGTTCCAAAATGTCATGGAACAAAACTTTACATGATAAAAAATATACCAAAAACAATATGAAATAGATTTTAAAAATGCACAAAGTCTTAGGTGTAATTGTTACACAATACTTTATCATGTAACTAATATTCACACATGGGAGCTACTTTCACCTCAATCTCAACTCCCAACCTTCCAACCTCCCATATCAATCTCACCTCACTTTCTCTCTCTCCTCCCTCCTACTATGAGAGGAGTGATAAAACACTAACAACTAGTGGTTTCAAAACCACTAGCAGGGGTGAAGTGCAAAATAAAAATAGTTGGAGGGTTTAACATAAAACTCTTTATTTACTTTTTTTTCCAGAGATTACAATTGTACCTTTTTACAGTAAGTATGATTTCACATACATAAACATGGGTTGATTTATAAATAACAGGCATCTCAAATACATCAACAGTAGTTGGTTTATAAATAAGTGTCTTAAACGCACAAACAAGGATTCTTATAAATTGCATTTTTTTGGTAAAAAGAAGCTGGCGAATCACGCTAATCGATGCAATAGTTACTTTTTTTCAGATATTACAGTTGTACTTTTGACAAAAAATTAAGATTTAACACATAAACATGGGTTAATTTATATATAACAATTGTCTCAAATACATAAATATGCGTTGGTTTATAAATAACATGTGTTTTAAATACACAAACAATGGTTCTTATAAATAGCTAATTGCACTTTTTTGGGGAAAAAAGGTGGCGAAACACGCTAACCGAAGCAAATTTTATGTTTTTCATATTACAACTGTGCTTTGAACAAAAAAAAAAGCAAGCTCTAAGACAAAGAAATATGGGTTGATTTATAAATAACAAGTGTCTTAAATACATAAATAGGAGTTGATTTATAAATAACAAGTGTCTTAAACACACAAACAAGGGTTCATAAAGTCACTTTCGTTTTTCCCTATCTTATATTATAATCTGCTGAGTAATATTGGAAGGGATAAATTTTTTATTCAATTAGTGTACTTTCCACCTTTTTCTTTGAATATTCCACCAATTTTTTTTTTGCAAAAGGGTCCTTGATAAGGGCTTTCAATTAGTTTTTCAGAAGATTGTTAAACAGCGCCCCAAAATTTCTTAAAATCAACCGGGCCCATTTTTATTTTACTATTTTACCCCTTCTCTTTTTTCCACCACCCACCACCCCCGCTACCACCTGCCACCACCATCACCACTTACCTCCCCCTCGCCACCCACCACCCACCTCAAAAAAATTTTAAATTAAGGCGTGAGCCGTCTGGCTTGGACGTTCCATCCCTTAAAAAAATTGACAATTTTTAATTAAGGGGCGGAACGTCAAGACCAGACGTTTGGGCCATAGGTGAAACGTCCAAGCCAGACGTTCCATCCCTTAAAAATATTTCAGAGGTGAGTGGTGGCAAGTGGTGGCAGGTGGCGGGATAAATGAAGGATAAAGCTTGTTTCAGTTTGTGTGGATTATCTCTCGAATTTATCTTGAACTATCTTGAGCTTGAGTTTATCTCGGCGAGGAGGGTGGGAGGAGGTAGACTGGTGGGTGGGGATGGTGGATGAAGGTGAGCTTTGGGGGGGCGAAAGTGAAGTAATTCCATAAAATTCAGTAAATATTGGTGGATACCGTTGAGATAACATGAAGACCACTGTTGAGATATTAGTAAAGTCCACCGAAATGGACTTTCACCCTGACATGCATTTAATGCATGTAGGGAAACTTTCTCCCATTCGCCATGCATTTAATGCATGTTGGGAAAGTTTCTCCCATTCGCCTCATTTGTTGAACTTGTGCAAATGTACACAGTGAAATTTTTGCCAATTATGAGATCTTAAAATTTTATTACACTGTATATTTTTAACTGTAGATGAACTGCACAGTTAGGGATAACCCTCTATAAAAGCGGATTACCCATCCCCATTTTCACCACACATCCCATATCTTCTTCCAACTTTTATCTAAACTCACGAAAAAAAAATCTTCTTCCTCAATCTTTCGGCCACCATGTTCCACGCCGACGACAACCATCCTCCACCCTCATCTTCTTCTTATGAGGAGGATTTTAGAAAAATAAGGCTCTACTTATTTCTTATAGTCGGATTCTTTTTCCTTCTCATGGCATTAATAATATATCTCCTAAAACAAAAGTAGGAGACAAAAAAAAAATTCTATCTCACCGGAAGAATGACGAAAAATGCACATGAATATCATTTTTTTTGTCTTAAAGTGCACTTTAGGAATTTCTTTTTTTTTTCTTCTCACTCGTTTTTTCCTATTTTTGAATTTTTTTATTTTTTTCATTAATATTGTACGCTGTTTTAGTATTTTTTTTGTATTGTTTATGTATAATTATAATGATATAAATCAGGGGGAGATAATATATATGATTTATTATCATTTACTAATTTCAAATATTTACATGTTTTATAGTAAAAAATGGGAGATCTTATGAAAATACAATTTAACACACTAGATCTATCTGGGCAAAAGTATTTAGAATGGACGATGGACGCCCAAATGAATTTAAAGGCCCAGGGATTGGAACATACCATTAGAGGTGTGACAACCCAACAAGGGGATGCAACTACATCAGCCGCAACAGTTAAAATAGCGACTGGACAAGAAAAGGCAAAAGCCTTAGTCTTTCTCATGCATCATTTACATGACAGTTTAAAAACTGAATATCTACTTGTGGAGGATCCCAAAGAACTATGGGATAGCCTAAATGAAAGATATAGGCATCATAAAAATGTGCTCCTCCCAAAGGCACATTTTGACTGGACCAATCTTAGGTTCCAGGATTTTAAAACAGTTAGTGATTACAATTTAACGTAACATTGTTTAGAATTGTGTTATTGTTGAGATATTGTGATCATCCCATTACGGAAGAGCAGATGATCGATAGATAAAACGCTCTCCACTTTCCACGCTAATGATATAATATTGGCACAACAATACAGGTTTGGAGCTTTCAAAAATACTCTGAGCTAATCTCAGTACTACTTGTGGATGAACAAAATAATGATCTTTTGTTGAAAAATCATAATCTTAGACCTACGGGGTCTTCAACCACCCATGAAATATATGCAATAGAAAGTTCTGATCCACCTGAAGCGAATGCTATACATAAGGGTGGACGCGGTAATTACAACGGCCATGGGAGAGGACGTGGTAATTACCGTGGACGTGACAGAGGTCGATTTTCCCCAAGCAACAACAATTTAAAAAATTCTGATAAAAATTGGGGACAATCATCTGGAAATCAAAGGCAGACATCCTACAAAGGAAAAGACACTTGCCACAGATGTGGCATGACTGGGCATTGGGGTCGTACATGTCGTACTGCCAAACACTTGGTAGACCTATATCAAGTTTCAATAAAGAACAAAGGGAAAAATGCTGAAGCAAACTTTATTAATGAAGCTACTACATCCATGCCCAGCCTTGATGTTTCTGATTTTTTCATGGATGATGCTGAAACTGAAAACAACTTGTCCTTGGAGAAAATAGCAATGCATGAATACGCTTAGTTTGTTTAATTGCCTCAATATTCACTTTAATGTATCCCTATTTCATTATTAATAAAATATGGATTTCCTTATACTAATTATCATATTTATTATTTATGAAGATATGAATTTACCAGAAGTTGGAAACAAAGAACAATGTCTCCTCGACAGTGGGACAACACATACCATGTTGAAAAATAAATAGTATTTTTCAAAACTTACAATATATCAAGCAAATGTCAGCATAATCTCTGGACATCCAAGCTAATTGAAGGCTCTCGGAAAGCCTGCATTATATTTCCAAATGGGACAATATTGATAATCAACGACGCAATATATTCGAGTAAATCTCGAACAAACCTCATGAGTTTCAAAGATGTACGTCAGACTGGTTACCATTTGGAAACAATGACGGTGAACCAAGAGGAATTTATATGCCTCACGGCAGAAATGTGGCAAGAAATACATCTATGAAAAATTGACAGCAATTTCCTCAGGACTATATCGCATAGATATACGTCCGATTGAAATTAATATGATATCTAACCAGAAGTTAGATAACAGAAAATCATTTACTCTATGGCATGACCGATTAGGCCATCCTGGCACAGGAATGATGCATAGAATCATTGAAAACTCAATTGGACACTCGATAAAAAATGTCAAAATTCCTCGGTCAAATGAATTATCATACTCAACATGCTCGCTTGGCAAATTGATAACTATACCATCTGTAAATAAAATTGTCACTGAATCTCCAACGTTTCTAATAAAAATACAAGGAGATATTTGTGGGCCAATTTACCCTGCATGCGGACCATTCCGCTACTTCATGGTATTAATTGATGCCTCTTGTAACACCCCGTAATTTTCACCCTTTATTTTTGGCGTTTGTTTACATTAAAATGATATTTTTCGTAAAAATAAAATAATTTATTATTAAAACTATTTTATATATATTTATTTTAAGCTTTTAGTTAATTATTTTAAAGGTTATATTAGTTTCGTTATTTATTTAGGCGTTTAGGATGCGGTTTTGTCGCGTAGCGTTTTTGTAACGTTGTTGGACCGACTTGAGCGATGAAATGGTACATCACATGTGGCGTATTATGCTGGCCGAAAATCAGCAAATGTGGAGAGGAGGATGAAGAGTTTGGTGCATGTTAAGTAAACCTTTAATCTCTTTGTAACCCCCCATTAATCCATCATTAACACTCTCTTAAACCCTTCATTTTTCCTTGCCAATAAATTCTGAGAAATTTAACATCATTCTTCATTAAGCCTCGTCATTTTCAAAGAAAAGAGAGAAGAGGAAGAGAAGTCAAAAAGAGGAGAAAAGTTCAACCCGGTTTTTCCTTTCACACCTTCACAAAAATGCCCTTAGCCGGAGATCTAACCGTTGGATCATCCTAAAATTTGGACAGTACGTTGAGGACATCTTGGTCTTCACTTTGACTGGAGCGATTGTGAATCCGAGCTTATTTTGCCAGGAATCATGGTCGGAACAGAACAGTACGAAATGAGATTTTTCAATGTTCAAGAAGAAAACGCCTAGTGACTTGTTGCTACAATTATCGTTCGTGGAGGACTTGGATTGCACGCCTATTTTTCAAATCTCTTTAGACTCAGCTCTCCTCCCGACGTTCCAGGTAACTAGTATTTATCTTAGAACGCTAGAGATTAGAGTATATTTCGGTAGTAGATTATTTGGTTAGGAAATTGTTTTAATTACTCTTTATATAAAATTATTGATGAATATTTACATGAGTGTTCATTATGTATGCTGTGGGTATATTATGTGCAGCAAAATAATTTTCATTTGAATTTTCTTATTTATTTGATTAAATTGGTATTTTGTGTGTTTATGGTTTAATTGTTAAATAATTAGAGAATGAATTTGATAATTGCCGAAAATGTTTTTGTTGAAGCATGTTATGTGTATAGTATGTTTTAAATGTCTTAGAATAATTTTTGCTTACTGTTTTAGAGTTTAATTAATTGAATTCTCTATTTTTGCATTTTCGTGATTGTTAGTAATTAATTCGTGAATAATATATTTTGAGGCCGGAAAATCTGTTTCTTTGCAAAATCTGTATTACAGTAGGTTTATGCATGTTTTGTGAATTTTTAGTAATTTTTGTGCATTTATTTCTAATTTTAAGTATTATATTGGCTTTATTGAGTAATCTGAAAATTATTGGTTAAAATTACTTTTGAGGTCCGAAAAATAGAAATAAAATTATTATTGTGTTAGTAAGGTTGTGATAGTTGTATGTTAATTTTTATGAGAATTTAGGCTTTGGTTTTATTTGTTAAATAATTTTTATTGTGGTTTTTGCTAAAGGATTAAGTTTATTCATTTAATTATTTTGAGAATAATAATCTGGTTTAAATGAAACTTTTTACATTCTTTGAAGGCTGATAATTTTTAAGTTACTGTGGTTATGATTGGGTGTCATTATATTTACGTTCAGTTAGTCTAAAAATGATTAATTGTGTATGTTTTGCTGAATTAATGAGTTTTGGGTTAATTGGTACTGTTATTCGGTGGCGTCAGACGCACACAGATGCGTCAGACGCAGGGTGGTTCATGCGCTAGACGCACAGGTTGGCGCTGAGCGCAAGCTCATGCGCCGAGCGCACAGTTTCGTGTTGCATGATTTTCGGATGTGCTTGAAATGTATGTTTTACATGGAGTTGGTGATCTTGTATGATGTGATTCATTTCTGGTTGATACTGTTGGTGCTGTAAAACTCTTTTTATATCATTATTTGTGCTTAAATGTGTACAAAGTATTTGTTGTTTAAAGTATTTGTTGTAAACTTGTAAGTTTACTTCTTTGGGAAATTTTGAAGAGATAACTATTGATGAATTGTGGGTATATGGCCGGGTGGCATCCCTTTAATGAATATTTTTGAGATGAATTATACTTTTATGATATTTATGATTTTATTTTGAGATAAGAACATATGGTGGGATAGATGTAGTCCCCGGTGAAGAACGTGCCAACCACCTGGTTTGCGAACTAGGGGTAAACTTGGGTTAATTGTTGTCGTCCGAGAGGTCAGGGAGTTCTGCGTGTTCTACCATGCATTGGGATTTTGGCCATTCTTAGACACAGGCAGTGGGGAAAATAAGCCCATAGACTGACCTGGAGATTGCGGTCTGACAAACCTTAGGAAGTGGATTGCGATTCACTGGCGTTCGGTTTCTGACTCAATAACTTGTTTTACCTATACTTTTATTCTTATTTAAATACTCTTGAGATGATTTATTTATTCTACCATATTTACTTGTTATTTATTTTTCATTTGTACTACTTGTGAGCTATATGGATGTGGATGCATATTGTAGTTGACTTGACTTTATTCTTTCCTTTCTTACTAATCTATGTCTGGAATAGACTTTGATTTCTTTTGTTCTGGGAGAACTGCTAGTTACTTTCCACTGATTGTGGATGTTTATAATATATTTTGCAGGTTATGTTGATGGGAATCTTCTTTGGTTTTGGGCTCGGGTTGAGTTGTGAGCATTAAAATGTTAGATGTTTTAGGCCTAGACTTTTAATTAGTTTAACAGTCAGTTTTCTCTTTTGGATATTAATCTAATTAATTTAATTTATTTATACTATTTATTTAAGTTGGTTTTATCACTTAGTTATTTAAACGCATTTCTTGTAGTAGTGACATTCCCAGAAGACGATGTTTCCGCCATTGTCCTATAATACTATTATTATTTCTTTCTTTTCCGCTTTGAAATTCTGGGGTGTTACACCTCTACTCGATGGTCACATGTGAGCCTTTTGTCAAGTAAAAATGTTGCTTTTGCAAAACTTATGGCTCAAATAATTCGAGTAAGAACTCAATTCCCAGACCACACAATAAAGAGAATAAGATTAGACAATGCTGGAGAATTTACATCCAAACTTTTAATGACTATTGCATGTCTATTGGGATTGTTGTAGAGCATCATGTGCCTCATGTACATACACAAAATGGTCTTGTTGAATAATTAATCAAGAGACTACAACTAATTGTAAGACTATTAATAATTAGATCAAAATTGCCCTCTTCTGCTTCAGGTCATGCTATATTACATGCAGCAGCATTGATAAGATTAAGGCGGACAACCTATCACAAATTCTCATCGTTACAATTAGTATCAGGTCGAGAACCAAATGTCTCACATTTGAGAATTTTTGGGTGCGCTGTACATGTACCTATTGCTCCGCCCCAACGTACCAAATGGGTCCACAAAGAAGGATGGGAATATATGTTGGATTTGATTCTCCATCAATCATCAAATATTTAGAGCCAACGACTGGCGATTTGTTTACGGCTCGATTTGCCGATTGTCATTTTAATGAGTCAGTAATCCCATCCTTGGGGGGAGACAAAGTGGACCCACAAAACATAAAAACAGAAATTACATGGAATGCCAAACAAATGTCAATCTTGGACCCGAGAACAAATTCATATGAACAAAAAGTCAAGAAAATTGTTCATTTGCAAAGTATTGTAAACCAATTGCCAGATGCACTCACAGATACTAAGAAAGTGACAAAGTCACATGTACATGCTGAGAATGCCCCGACACGGATTGAAATTCCTAGTGACAATAAGGTCATTGAAAATGAGTCAATAGCACGCCGAAAACGTGGTAGACCACCCGGTTCTAAAGACTCAAAGCCGAGAAAAATAAAAAAGTAAGGCGAAACAACAAACGAAATTAATATGGATCCTGCAACGGAGCATGATGAAATTCATGATGAAAACAAAAATAAAGATAAGCATGTTCCAGAAGAAAAGGAACATGAAAGCATAGACAACAACGAAACTTCAATCAATTATGTTTCTACAAAGAAATAATGGAATCGAAAAGATATTATCTTGAATGAAATCTTTGCTTAATCAATAGCTCTTGAAATGACATACGATGAAAATGATATAGAGCCGAATACAGTAGATGAATGTCACCGCAGAAAAGATTGGCCAAAATGGAAAGAAGCAATTCAAGCAGAATTGAAATCACTTGAAAAACGTGAGGTATTCGGACAAATAACCCAAATACCAAAAGGTGTAAAACCAATTGGGTACAAATGGGTATTTGTGAGAAAACGAAATGAGAAAAATGAGGTTACTAGATATAAGGCAAGGCTAGTAGCCCAAGGTTTCTTGCAAATGTCAGGGATTGATTATGATGAGACATATTCTCCAGTAGTTGATGCAACTACACTAAGATTTATGGTAAGTTTATCAATTTCGAAAGGATTGCAAATGAGGTTAATGGATGTAGTGACTGCATACTTATATGGGTCACTTGACACAGATATTTATATGAAAGTCCCTGATGGACTAAAACTACCAGAAAATCACATGCCCAAAGTGATGATTTCAATAAAATTGAAAAAGTCACTCTATGGGTTAAAACAATCTGGAAGAATGTGGTATCATCGTCTTAGTGAATACCTATTGAAAGAAGGATTCAAATATAATCAAATCAGTCCCTGTGTATTCATTAAGCGATCTAAATCAGGATTCGCCATCATTGATGTCTATGTCGATGATTTGAATATTATTGGAAATTCTAGAGAACTCAAAGTGACTGTAAAGTAGTTGATGAAAGAATTTGAGATGAAAGATCTCAGGAGGACAAAATTTTGCCTTGTCTTGCAAATGGAACATTTGAGAAATGACATTTTTGTCCATCAATCAAACTATACGAAAAAAAATTAGAAACGTTTTTCATGGACAAAGCTCACCCAATAAGTTCTCCAATGATAATGCGTTCCCTCGAATGTGAAAGATGGCCCATTCAGACCACGAGAAGAAAACGAAGAAATTCTTGGTCATGAAGTACCATATTTAAGTGCGATTGGTGCCTTAATGTACTTGGCTAACAATACTCGACCTTTCATAGCTTTTTCAATAAACTTGTTAGCTAGATACATCAATGCCCCAACAAAGAGATATTGGAGTGGAGTTAGACACTTATTGCGTTATTTTCGAGGAACACAAGATCTTGAATTATTCTACCAGTCGAAACCAAATGCGTCACTCATTGGATATGCAGATGTTGGGTACCTATCAGATCCACAAAAAGGCTAAGTCTCAATCCAGATATTTGTTTACTTATGGAGGTACTGTAATATCTTGGAAATCCACGAAGCATACTTTGACTGCCACATCATCAAATTATGCAGAACTAATTGCTCTTTATGAAGTTGGATGGGAATGTGTATGGCTAAGATCAATGATCAAGAATATCCAAGAAGAATGTGGAATGGAAACAATAACAATAAATCCAACTATCATTAACAAAGACAATATTGCATGTATCACCCAAGTAAGCGAAGGGTATATCAAAGGAGACAGAACCAAACATTTATCACCAAAGCTCTTCTTCACTCATGACCTCCAAAAGGAAGGGAATATAAACATCCAACAGATCCAATCGTGTGAGAATCTTGCATTTTTATTTACCAAATCCCTTCCGGTGAAGAAATTTGAAGAATTAGTCTAAAAAATTGAAATGCGTCATCTTCGTGATATATGTTAGATTCAGGGGGAGTATTATATGCGTTGCACTCTTTCTCCCTTCGATCAAGTTTTTCATCCCACTGGGTTTTTCTAGACAAGGTTTTTAATGAGGCAGTTAATTTTAATTTAAGCGTATAAGGATACATACTAGTTGTATTCTTTTCCCTAGTTATGGATTTTTTCCACTGGATTTTTCCTAACAAGGTTCTTAATGAGACAACATCTATTATGAGTTATCGGTGGACATTCAAGGGGGATTGTTGAGATAACAGTGAAGTCCACTGTTGAGATAATAGTGAAGTCCACCGAAATGGACTTTCACCTTGACATGCATTTAATGCATGTTGGGAAAGTTTCTCCCATTTGAACTTGTGCAAATGTACACAGTGAAATTTTTGCCTATAAATACCGTCATTGTAAGAAGTGAATGCTCATTTATGTATAATACATTCTACTGATATATTTCTATCAGTACTTTCTCTCTATTATATATTTCTCACAACAAATACAATTATATTTTTTAGTTTGTGAATTGTTAGAAATGGCAGTAAATAGTAATGTCATTATTGGTAATGTCATTAGTGGTGGATACAAGTTTGCTAGAAAATTAAAAGTGAGTAAGAATGATAATTTTTCTCTTATAAATGATATTAGTTTGTATAATAATAATGAGGTATATAAAAAGTTGACAAATGATAATAAAATAGGGGAAAATGATACAAGATTGCTGAAAAATGACATAAAAGTGAGTAATAATAATATCATTTCTCTTGTAAATGATATCAGTGTGTGTAATTATGATCATTTATATGGAGTTGAAAAATAATAATGAAATAGTGGATAATGATACAAGTACGCTGAAAAATGACATTAAAGTGAGTATTAATGATATCATTTCTCTTATAAATGATAAGTTTGCGTAATAATTTAAGGTTTATAAAGTGTTGAAAAATTAACAAAATAAGAGAAAATGACATAAAAGTGAGTAATAATGATAATCATTTCTCTAATTAATGATAACAGTTCGTGTAATGATGATATGATTTATAAAGTGTTGAAAAATGATAAAGAAATAAGGGAAAATGACACAAGTATGCTGAAAGATGACATAAAAGTGAGTAATAATGATATCATTTTTGTTCTAAATATTATAGGAAAAATTAGCGTGAACAACACCAACTATTGGTTTGGTGCACAAAACAGCACGAACTAAACGAGGTGTGATGCACAACACAAACTTTATGACATAGGTGCGAGAATCAACATACATGACGATATTAGCCTGAGATTCGTTTACCCAAGCCTTAAAGTTTGTGTTGTGGAACCATACCAAAATCATTGTTTATGTTGATTCATGCACTCATGCTATAAAGTTCGTGTTGTACATCACACCTTGTTTAGTTTGTGCTGTTTTGTGCACCAAACCAATAGTTGGTGCTATTCACGCCAATTTTTCCAATATTATATGCTTGTGTAATATTGATAAGGTATATAAAGAGTTGAAAAATGAAAATCATATAGGGGAAAATGACATGAAACAGCTCCAAAATAATACAAGTTTGTTGAAAAATGACATACAAGTCAATAATAATGACATGAAAGAGTTTTACAAGCGACATGAAACAAATTTAAAAAAGACATGAGATAACTCTAAAATGATAATGAAATACACCAATGATGACATGAAATAGTTTTATAATTATATGAAACACTAATATTAGTTCACACATGTGACAAGGTGTTACACAATAAGTTATGATGTAACATGTTACACCCAAAACGCACTCTTCAAAATGACATGAAACTTTCAAAAATGCCATGACACATACCAATAATGACATGAAAGAGTTTTATAAATTTCATGAAACAAATTCAAATATGTCATTAAACAGTTCCAAAATGATATGAACACACTAATAATGACATGAAACAGTTTATAATGACATGAAATAGTTATATTAGTTTGCACATGTGAGATTTTGTTAAACAATAAATTATGGTGTAACATGTTACACCCAAGACGCACTCTAAAAAAATCTATTAAATCATGTAGAGAATATATGATCAAAAAGAGCTAGCAAAAACAACTCTCAAGTTCCAACGGAGGACAAAATCGAACGAAAATTAAACGACAATGACCAGAAATGTAACACGCGACGATTCAGAAGAAGGTGCATTGTGTTGTCACTATGGACTTGTCTTTTGGGCTTGATAAAATAATGTCGAACCAAACCATATATCAATGAAATGGAATGGCCAATTTTGAGTATTATGGCCTTCGCCCACATTTAAGTATTTAACCACATGACTAAATTTTTTGAACACACGACAGTAGCGATTATGCAATGAATTCAAGTATTGAAATTAAATAAATTCATCATTAATTTGAATTTTTAAAAATATTAGTTTATTTTCTTAAAAAATTAGTTTATAAAATAATCCCTCAATTTTTTTATTGCTCCTATTTGGAATCAGGAAAGAAAACAATGTAACTAAAAATATGGGCAAGATTCCACTTGTTTAAATAAAATTAAAATAATTAAAAATAAAAAATTCTATCATTTTGAGTTAATCTATGTTAGGTAACCAGTGAGATAAAAGCTCGTAAAAGAAATTATTATAATTACTGAATAGTGTGAACACATTTATTGCAGCTTAAAACCAATGGAGAATTTAAGTTATAAAATAACACTATGTATGAAAAAGATTTAAAATAGAAACAATATATTGAAATTTCCCAATTGGAAATATAGTAACAACAAAAGAAAACAAAGGGAGTATGATTCAAGACTATTATTTAACACATTTCCTTAGAAACATTGTTTTTTTCCCTAAAATATCTTACAAATTATTTAGGCAGGATATATAATAGAGAAAGAGTAACATGTGTCACTGCCTTGTCCTGGATTCACAACTTGTAAACGCGTAAAACAGTTCCACCAACATGAGCCAAAGTCCTCGCAGCAACCCCGTCTTTCTATGATTCTATCGCCCAATATTCACATGGAGATTAAGATCCCATCGACGTCATTTGAACTTATCTACCGCTCATCATTGACTGCTGCAAAATCATGTCAATCGATGTCGAAAGCCACCATGAAATCAACCCATAGGAAGTCCTATCAACATACTTCGTCTAGGATATTCATGTTTTAAATTCCGGTCCCGAACCAAGCCATACAGTTAGTCCAAATTATGTAGGTGTGTTTTATGTATCATCATTGGTAACTTTGTATTGTAATTCTCTTGTAGACAATCAAAGGGTGCTAGGATTATATCTTTGGGTTGTGGATCGCTTGCTTAAGTAACTAATAGTTTTCTAGTTTACGTTAAATCAATTAAGTAGATATTTATATTAGGCAGATTATATTAAGTTTGTATTATAATGCATGTTTTATGTGATGTTATAATTTAGGAACATGCTAAGGAGCTGTTTGCTATGTGATTATTGATTATTATAATTTATGTATGTTTTTGAATTAGTACTGGTAAAGTTATGTGCATTTCTTTAAGTGTTGCCATTATATCTTTATAGGTCTGGCTATTAGGCTGTGCAAACAGCCCAATAGCACGGGATCCCGAATTTCCTAGGGCCCAAAATCTGGAAAACAGAAGAATGATAATACATTTACAGCGCTTGTATATTTCAAGTATGGAGGTTGGCTGAGTTGGTCCTTGATTTGATTACTCCGAGATCGGAGTCTGAGCATTGCGAGTTCGACGCTTCTTCGCAACATTTTTTACTTGCTTTTCCACTATTTCCCCTACTCCTTTTATGAATTTTTTATCGTATTTTCTTTTTTTCGGGAAGTGCTATATTTGCCTAACAAGAATCGAGTTATTTGCAGCCACAAGTTTACTAGTTCAAAGGTTCAGCTACTTCATCACATAAATCTTTTTTTCTATTATAGCTTTTTAGGGTGAGATAGTAAGATTATTAATGTTATCTATGTAGGTAGAACATTAGTAATAGATTGGTTTTGTATTGAGCTGTTATATACGATTTCAAATGAGTTTGAGGTTTTGGTTTTTCTATTTGCAACAACATAAACATATAATCGTATATATTATAAAAGAATTTTTTCATTTAAGTTGCAAAAAAATAATTATTAGGGGCCTAATCCTCAGATTAGAACAGGGCCTCCAAAATGTTTAAGAAGGCCCTGGATCTTTATAATATGAACTTTTTTTATTATTAACTCTTTGAGTTTCTAAGTTTAATGGTGGCGATTATATAGTGATGTCGATACATTTTGGTTTAATACTATGAGCATTTGAGTACGTTGGTTAAAATGGTGAAATGTGAGTTAGTTGTGAATTAATACTTGTGTGTGATGTGTGGTACTACTACTATTTTTATTAGGGAAATTTCCACTGGTATACTTCAACTTTTAACAAATCCCAGTGGTATACCCAAGCTTTTTTTAATTCCCAAAAACATACCTGAGGTATTGCCATCTGCTCATATGTGACATAATTGGTTAAAAATTGTTAGTGTGCTGTTAAGTGTATTTGTTTTAGGTAGATCTTCTTTAACTTTGGTTAACCACGTAATTTGCTAAGTGATTTCCCTCCAAAACTAGACCCTAACAATTATAAAACCGAAATCACCCTTCTTCCTCATTCGTTCATCTCAAATTCTTCAATCTCAGCCTTCCTTCTTCTTGCTACTGCTGTTATGTCTCAAATACAAACACACCTTTATTAAGATCAACATTAAGATTAAATCTTTCTATGTTATCGTCATCATCGTTGTCGTTGTTAATTATCAATGGCAAAGCATTCAGCCTTCGTCATTGTCAAATTCATGTTCCAATGTTTTGTATCTCTTTTTGATTGAAGGAGTTTTGGCGGGCTGATTTCAGCACGGTTTTGTCGTTGTTAAGTATGCTGCTCCAGCCACTAATCACGTGTAATCAAGAGTAAAAATGTTAGTAAATCTTTATTAAAGAAAACAACACATAATGATTAATGAATGACTATATAATAATTTAAAATGTGATTCAATATATTACCAGTTGAAATTATGAAACAATGGCAGGTTGGCTATTCAACAACATTTAACAGCACAATGGCAGGTTGGCTATGGTTTTTCAATTGGGTTGATAGAAACCTTAGCGGAAAATCTACTGTTATACATCTCACGAATGATCACATCATCATGGAAAACGAAACCTCTATCGAATTACCTGTTCCATTTCTGTAAGAGCTGCATAATACGAGTTATTGCAATGAAAGAATGAGGCAAATACAAACACCTTTCTAATTGTAAATCAAATGCAGATGAAGCTGTTCATCAAGGGATAAAGGCACAATAAACTGAGTCAGGTCTTAATCCTTCACCGAAAGAATGAATAGAACCTTCCACTAGATAAGAAACGAAAAGTTGAAAAGAACGAAGTTGGCACAGTTCTGCAAACTTAAATACAATTTAAGAATAACCCAAAAAAATTTGTATACATCATGGTGATACATATGCAGGCTATGCTCTTACATCATGGACGAAAAAAAAACATTTGTGAACTTAACGTATGAATCTGTTAACATATGCAGGCAGAGATAGCAAATTTACTGATGCAAAAATGACAGTATTCCAAACTGATGCAAAAGTGACAATTTTCTAAACTGATGCACTGAAACAGTGATCCTCACAAAAATAACATTAATCTAAAAGTGTCAAAAAGCCAAATCTAACTTAGATATGTACTGTGAAAGTGAAACCAGAAAGTAGAAGAGATAAGAGTTTTATCTTATTGCACTACATAACTTAAAACTAAACGAAAGATCAGTTCTCATACATACCTTAGATATGTACTAATAAGCTGCTCCCCTAAACAGTTGTAACTTTCTTGTTGTTACTCTTAGAAGTTGCTGCACCTTTGCTGTTGTTTGATGTTTTCGAAGATCCTCCAACTTCCTTTGCCTTGTCTTGTGCATTTGTGTTGGACCTTTTTGGCAAGTCTTCATATTGTGGCCAAATTGACCACAGTTGCTGGACAAAAAAAAAAATCTTGAAATGAAATAACTTACCTGTAATTCGAAGTTGATGAGAAAAATCGCACACCAACAATTCCAAGAATTCGAGTGAGTTACAGTGAGTTTAGAGAGTTTGGCTTCGCACAACAATGGAGAATTTAGAGAGTTTTGGTTTAAAAAATAGAACAGAGTGACTGAAGACGTGATAAAGAAGATGATTTGCGAGAGTGAGTTACCCTAATTTTACCCTAACCATGGTGATTAACCACGTAAACAAGAGTTTAACAGAAAATAATAAGGTTTAACGGCATAATAGAAACTTATGTCACATTTAATATTTGAACAGTACCTCATGTATGTTTTTGGGAATTAAAAAAGCTTGGGTATACCACTGGAATTTGTTAAAAGTTGAAGTATATATACCACTGGGAATTTCCCTTTTCATTATTGGATTGTTGGATGAATATCCTTTCTATATAATGTAGCGGACGTGGTTGTGCTCGAGTGAGTAAAAATGTTACCTTTAGCACCGCTTCGCAAGTGTTAGGTACCGGAGGTATTGTGGTCTACATCACAATTAACTCTGTACTCGAACACATATGACATCTTGGGTGTGATTGGATTTTAGTGTGTTGAATTCTTTATTTTGAATAAACTACTTTGGAGTTTAGATTGTTTGCGAACTATTGAGTTCATCAAAATTATTATCTTCTTTTCGATTTTGGAAATACTATATTGATTGGGTGATTGAGGTTATCTTCATTTTGGAAATGGAATCCTGGGTTTGCGAACCTAATTTCCAGTATTTTCATTCAATGGCATTGGCTTTATTTAAATCAATATAAATTATTATTAATTTTTGAGGATGATGACTGGTGAGGTGGCACAGTTTTCTAGGATTGAGCAGTCACCATGTATGGCAGGGTACATGGTTTATACTTACATGTAACAAGGTATGTATGTTTGTCTTGGTTATAGTTGTCGTCTAAGGCGACAAGGTACTATCTCGCATCAAGGTGTGCCATGTTGGACTTGTTTAGATTTTGGGCCCGGGTTGAGAGGCGATGATTAGTTTATTAGGTATTTTAGTTTTAGAGTTTAGTTAATAATTTTTAGTTTTGAGGACGATTTCCTCATTTTAACAATGTATTCTCTGTTTATTTAATTAACAGAGACGATATTTTTCGCCATCATTCTATTTATTATTATTATTTATGTTGATAAAAATATATTTTATTTTTAAAGGTAAGATGAAATCCCTTACACAAGTTGGGGGAAATTGGAGAACCCACTTCAAGAATCGAAAATTACACAAGGGTGGAAAGAGGGCCTGAACCTGCAACTAAATAGACCAATCTTGATTTTTTATTATTTATGTAATGAATTTATGAGGTATTACATGCAAAATGTAATTTCCTATTGTCAAGTATACAACTCCACGAGGTCCTCGTGGGAGCCCAATGGTTGGTGCTCCCACCTCCCAACCGCGAGGTCGGGTGTTCGACTCTCATCACTCCCCAATTTGGGGAGTTTGTTTAAAAATGTTTGCTTGTGGGTATAAATTAAAACTACCCACCTAATTTGGTGTGCTCTGCCAGTAGAAATTTGAGGGGTTGGTCTTCGGACCAATTATCTTTCCTGAACAAAAAAAAAAAAAAAAGTATACAACTCCACATCTTCTGATCTCACTCTCAGAAACTTCCACTCCTATTTTTTGAAGTTTAACAAAACCAAAATCTCCAATAACCGACTAAATATTGGAAAACTATAAACATAGATAGTACTACTAATATGAATATTCTAATAATGGCAATGAACCAAGTTTGGTAGTTGAACCAATTCAAGTCTAGTCCACACTCCAAATCATACCCCAAAAAACAAAACCCTCCAAAATCCTAAAATTTTCCCTTATCCACTCCAGACTCCAGAGTGCCCGGGTTTTATTTCAATTAAAAACTAACCACTCTCAACGGCCTACCGCCTGCTTTTCCTCTTCATTTTCTCTCTCTTTCGTCTTCCCCCAAAATTTGAGCACTCTCTACTTTTGTCTGAACTCAACAACTTCAAATTCTCAGTTTTTCTCTTCCCCCATTCTCTCTCCTGAATTTTGACAATTTTGCGCAAATTTCTTCGGATGCTTTAGTAATGGCGGACATCATCTATTGTCAGTTTTCTCTCTCTCTCTTCTTAATTACTCTTTATCTGTTTTCTCGATTTTGCGACAATCACTTAGGTTTTTTGTGCGATTCTTTCTCTATAATCTTGTTGAGATTGTCTTTCTTGGATTTTTTGTGCGATTCTTTCCTTTATGATCTTGTTAAGAGTGTGTTTTTGTGTTTCGTTTGCTTTGTTTTGGTGATTGCAGTTTGATTTGGTTTGAAAGTTTGGTGGAATTTGGTGATCATGGAGTTGATTGAAGGTGTAGGAGAGAGCTCTTCTCCGCCTCGGAGCTTTGGCGGTGGTGCGGCGGGTGGTGTATTGTATGAGATTAGGAACGATGTGTATAATCGACTTATGGACATTGGAAATGAGGAGGCGGTTTCAAATCCGGACTTTCGTGAAATATTGGATTCTCACTTCAACAGATTACCTCCTAGGTAGTCTCTCTATTCATTACTATTTACTATACACAACTAGCTTTTCGTTCCCAATGGTTTGTAGTTGAATTTGATGGTTTATATCTATTTGGCTGATCTTTATCTTTAGTATACATAACTGCATTGCAAGAACGATTTACGAATAAATCTTATGGCTGCTATTGAGTTATAATCCAATGTGGAGATTTTTTTTTATAATAGAGTACTCCAATAGTTTCTGTTCTTTTTTACCTTATATATTGTAAACTGTAAAGCTTTGTTGTTAATATTATGGTTCATGGCTATGTTGTGGGTGTTGGCTTTGACTTAATACCTTATTCACTGTGGATATAGATAGCATGCTGATGATCTTTGTAATCTGTATTGCAAATCTTTCTTGCTACAGTTATGGTTTGGATGTTAATATAGATAGAGCGGAGGACGTTTTGCTGCATCGGAAGCTTCTTGCATTGGCAAAGGACCCAGAAAAGAGACCTGTTTTCCATGTCCGTTGTTTGGAGGTATTGAATTTGTGGTCAATGCTGGAATCAACCTCTGTTCTTGAGATTTGGAAAGGGGAAAAACTAAGAAAATTTGTCTAAAAATGGATTTGTGGTCAATGTTGGTCCAAATGATAAGCGCTTCTGTGGATATGTTTATAGATGCAACATCTCATACAAGTTTCTTATTATTATTTGTGTTTTGTGTTGGATGTTATTCAAACCATAGTCGATGTAAAATATTCACAATTCTTATAAGCTTTTTTAACATGTGATTGAATGCTATCATGACATGTCATTGGAGTTGTGATATTAGTTCTGCACTGCTAATTTAATCCGAGCTCTAGTATTATCATTGGATATCTTAATTTTAGATTGGAAATAGATGTTTTCTTGGCCTATAAAATGTTATTGTTTTGCCTGTCATCTTCAATGCACATAATACTCTACCCGCTTCCACCATGCACTTTGAGTTTCCATTTAGCTCTCATCAGAAGTTACACTCTGTCTATGAAAGCAGCATTAGCGGAACTAAAATGAACCTTAATTACATAGTTAATGAACCCAAAAGAATTTCCTTTAAGGAGCGAAATTTTGAACCAAAATGAACTGTCAGTTAAGACTAAAAAATTTCCTAACTTCTTAAAATACCATAATGTTCATTCCTGCTTAATCTAGAAAAAAAACTTGTAGCTCAAAAAATATGAATCCTCTGGCTCAAAGAATGTGAAATTGTAGGACCCAAAAAAAAAAAAAATCCCATTTGAAAAATAGACCCTTAATATGCAGAAGATGAACATGATAAATCTGGCCTTCTGTTTCCTATTAAAAAGAAAAGAAAAAGAAAGACAACATGCAATTCAATAACGATGAATTTATGGTTGTAAGCATGTGAACCTTGTTGTACTCAATTTGAGATGCTGTACTCACTTGTTTCAAAACCTTACTTGATTCAAGATATGTACACAAATACACAACAACAACATGTGGAAATTACCAAGCTTCTTTAAAATTGTTCCTAGTATGAGGGATTGGTGGGGTAAATATTGAAACACATATTAATTTCTACTCACTCCACTGTATAATTCTCTGGGCTTTGGGGATTAACACTTGAAGAGATGAAACTGAGAGCTAGGATGAAGCTCGTGCACAAAATAAAGGTTCACCATTTGACACTCATTTCAATTTCCTCAATTTCTCTTAATACTTCTTCTTTTGGTGCAAAATCTTATTCATTGTCAGAATAATATCAAAGAATAATTTAATGCGAACTTGAGTTTAGGAGTTGTTGATCGGCCAACATTTCTATTGCGATATTAAAGTTGGATTTAAGTGACATGTACACGAACAAGCTAAGGATGGGATGATTGTGTAAGACAACATTCAATTTAAATCATAGGTTTGTCTTTAAAAGAGTAGTGAGGGTAAGAAGGATCAAGAAAACGAACTCTTTTTAGTGTTAAAGATAATCATATGACACTGACCTCATTTGTTTGATCAATGGGTCAGTTAGGTTGATCCATTTAACTTGATTAATTAATATCGAGAAAATTTTAACAATAATTGGCTTTTTGTGTCCGTTGTTGTTAGCCATTGTATCAATTCTAGTTTGCCAACTCTTGCCTTTTGAGTGTAAATATGTTTATTAGAGCTAGTTGAGATTTAGCTAATTCGTACCTTTTTGTTGTTGTGAAATGTTAAAATTATCTCATTGGAGTATGTTTTTTACGTTCGTGTTTGAAAATTTCACTCTAACCCAACTCATTTAATTAAATGGGAAAATCTTGTTGACCCTCATATCTAAATAGGTCGAAGATCTCAATAATAACATCATAACACGAGTGATTGTGTTCAGTATGTGATAAGACCTTTTTACCTTATATTTTGTAATAGGATTAGAATTGTCAAGCACATAGTTGTGAAGAGAGTTGGATCATCAAGAACATTTTGGGGACGGGGCCATCGACTTGTTATGGCTTTAGTTTTTTGTGTCTTAATATATATGACAAGATGAGGGGGCAAGGGTTGACAAGTTAACACGTGCAACCTTCATGTTTACCTTTTGAAGCTATTGCTTGGAACCTTTTGGCTGCGTCCTCGGTTTTGCTTTCTTCTAATATATATCCTTGAACTTCTATGCGTGTCAACTTTGTGATAATTAATGAGGTGAGCAATTTATTGGATGTTTATTGACATTCTTGTTACCCTCTTCCTATTCTTGCATTTAATGTGTGTGATATGATTGCTTGATTATGTTTAATTGTCCTTTTGTCCCAAAATTAACTAAATTTGGGGTGTCCCAGAAAGAACTCTATTCGTTCTTTTTTACACTCATCTCTTTTCACTCTTTTCCAACACTTTCTCCTACCTTTTATTTCAATTTTTTTATGCTACATTAAATAATTATTCTTAATCTATGTGTCAATCTCAATGCGATTGTGAAGTTAACATGGGAAGGAAGGAGTCATTCCTTTGAGTTTCACACTGTCACATGTCACTGCTGCATAACAACGCTAGAAAAGAAGAAAGTATATAGATGGATAACTTGTTAACAACTACCTTATTGATAGCACTTGAGAAAAGCTACCTTATAAGAAGAATTTTGCAAACAGCTACCTTTTGAAACATTTCTATCAAATTACACTACTTTAAGCTTAAAATATCTTTGTTTATCCTCAATTTATCATGAGAGGACTCTAACCACCCCCCGAGAGTAGTAATCATCACGATTTTGCTTTTGGTTGACAGAATGGTGAGAAATGGGAGTTAAATTAAGCAACTTTTTAGCTATAAGGTGGCTTAAGAAAATATTTTTTAAAGGTAGTTTGAAAAAAAGATTATAAGGTTGTTATTTTTAAGAAGGGATACATATCAGGTACTTTTTGACAAATTTTCCTATACTAAGGTTGATTTATCTGTGTCCCTGCTATGTACACAGTAGGATGCACAGAAGCCTTGAGCCAATGGAGCTTCTGACAATCTGACCACATATACATTGTTGTAATATGATCCCTGTAACACCCTAAGCTAGTTGAAGAAATTAATAGTTGCATCAATCAGATTAGTTATGAACAAGTTCTTACCTGTTAGTTGTCAACTTCAATCTCCACATTCCTACATTCAGGGGAAGGGTATATCTTAAGTGAAGGTTTCTTTCTTCCATGTTTATTGCAAGAGCATCTATAGTCCCTATTGTAGACTACTTAATGTTTGTTATTTACCCCCTTTTCTTCTTTATTATGAGAAATCCCATGACAATAATTAGTAGATGCTTGTTTTCCAGCTAACATTATTACCGAAAACAGAACTTTGAATAAAATTTATAAATCATTTGTGTGGGAAGCCTTCTGCAGTTTGTCATGAATTTCTTTTTCTTTAGGCTTTGCAATTTTCAAATGGATCTTACTTACCATCCGTGTGTTGATACTCTATGTTGCTAACTTGCTATATCCTGATTCCTGAGTGAACTTAAGCTTCTTAGGTAAAGTATCTAATGGATTTTGGTAATAAACTAATGTATTTCCAATCGGTTTTGGAGCTAGTTTTATAGAAATGTAATGAAGGTTTCTTTCTTCTATGTTTATTGCAAGAGCATCTACAATCCCTATATCTGTAGACTACTTAATGTTTGTGGTTTACCCCCTTTTCTTCTTATTTATGATAAATCCATGACAATAATTAGTAGATGATTGTTCTCCAGCTGGCATTATTGCGTAAAACAGAATTTTGAATAAAATGTCCAAATCATTACGTTTGTGGGAAGCCTTCTGCAGTCCGTCACAAACTTTCTTCTTTGTACTTCGGAATTAAGATTTCATTGGAATCTTACTAATCATGGGTGTGTAGATACTTTCTGTTGCTAACTTGCTATATCCTGAGTGAACTTAAGCCTCTTAGTTGAGTATATACAATCTAACGGATTTTGATAATAAACGGTTATTTCGTCTTGGTTGAGTATCTACATCAAATTAGTGGATAGTTCTTCATATAATCGGTTTCCTTCTTGGTTATGCTGTTTCCCAATTGGGCCACGATGGTGATGTATCTCAGTAATTTTTCTTTTATTTCTGTACTCTTCTGTCCACTTAACATTTCTCAACTTTTGTTTCTTTGTAGGACTTTAAACCTGAGGGTAGCAAAGAACATCCGACTGAATGCTTTTTATCTGTTTCAAGGCCACCTTTGGATGCCAATCATGGAGGAAATGTGCAAAACAAGTAATGTGGCTCTTCTGAATTTTCGACTTCAAATTGTTTTTTTTGTTGATTGTACCATTATTTCGTCTGTCCCACAGTTATTCGCATTTCCTACAGTTTATAACGTTCCCAGTGTGGTTCTGTTCTTTTTTGAAGCAGGGAAGAAGAACGGGCATTTGAACCCTGTTCGAAGCTGGAAGATCTTAATTTAGAGGTCAGACAGGCCTCGGGATTGATGGAAAAGAGGTATCTATCCGCTCCTAATTAATTACACCTCTGAAGTTCTGTGTGTGGGTAGTGTCTTTCTTTTTTCTTTCTTTTTTTTTTTTTTAAATTTTATGAGTGATGGTCCCATTGTTGCTGTACAATTGTCATAATTGTTATAGTGGTTTGTCACAATAGACTTTTGTCTTTGGTTACTTCAATTCAGTTCAGTGGTTAAGACTTTTATACCCCTCATAGTTATTGTGAATAATAATTGCAACTAATATTGTACTTTAAGTAGCATTGTTTTTGAGGGCAGTTTGGCGATAAATCTTTTTTTGACATGAGTTGGACATGTGGAAAACTTAAAATGCAAGTTTTTTCGTCTATGACTTTTATGGTGGGATGGTGGGAACTGGGAACACATAATATTATGGGAGCAAGAATATGGCGATGAAAACATCTTAACTGCCTGAACACAAGCTGTTACCATGTTTATTTTCTTTGTAAAGCCGAAGCTCCCGAATAAGTTACACAGTGATGCCGCAGGACTTGATTAAATATGCAATGGTAGCTTTGCGTGTTTATTAATTACTGAACTTGTCTCATTGAAAGGTCAAAGTAGGATGAGCTGTAATTCAGTCGCAGAGGCATTTGTATAAGATCCAGTATTCAAGATTTAGGAAAACCTATTAGCTTTGAAATATTTTCCTTGAAATCTTGAAAACGTGACTGAGATGTCATTGCATTTCATGCCACTCAACTTTACCTTCTTACCTGAGAAATTTGTCTATTTTTAGTTTCTACTTCTCGTTTCTTTATGAACATGATCAGTGTGATATTTGCAAAGTTGATAGTGCTGCTATGAAGGCTTAGAATCCTTAGATTTAGGGGATGAGTCTACATTATTACGGCATAGGTAATCGAGCCTAAACTTTGATGAGGACGTGGTATATTATTATGATATAGATTCCAGGGAGATATTCTAGTTATAGTAAGATATATGCATGGAAATAACAAAGGTCTTTCTGTTGTGCAAAGGTCGTTATGCAAATGAATTTTTTGAATTTGCTGCTGTGAAACTTGTATTCTAGAATCTTGTTGTGACATCCGTTATAGACAGTTTTTGTATCATATTTTAAAAACCATTTAGCCTAAACAATTGAATTTACATATAGGATTAAATTAAATAATTTTAGAAACTCCTGAATCTATATGAAATAACAAGATAAGTTTCTAAAAAGGGGTAAGTATATGTCAAGCTAAAGTCTAAAAATTGTTCCAAATAAATTTTGAATTACAATGTGAAAGTATGTCTATTTTGATTTGCCAATTTACACTGTGATGGGTGTGAAGCACATTGTAGTGCCCACGAGACGTGCTTCCTCGATTCCATAACTGTTATCGGCTTATCACAATCTTGACCAAGATCGCTGTTTTTATTCTTTGCTCTATGTAACTATTAGAAATTCATGGACTCCTAAACTATTAACATATTTTTAGCTGTTAGTTTTTTACACTGTAAAAGCTGTGACTGTCACTTTGACCCTCCTAGAATGGCCTAGAGTCGTCAAGAGCATGGCAGCTCAAGGAGTTAATGGTTTTCTGCATTGGAGATTTTTTAGGCAGGGGAAGGATTTTAGTTTCAAGAAAGAATGCCATCGGATTAGACCGAACATTGTACCTTCTTTATCTTCCTATCTATTAAGCCTTTTGAGATCTTGGAATATGATTGATTGTGAATTTACGATCTTTTGCAATATATAGCCCGCTGAAAGCCAGGGCTTGGTAAAGCAGAAGCATATAGAACCCAATTTTGTTTTTTTGGTGTGGGAGGAGAAAAAGCAACTTTGGTTGTTGGCAGTCATGGTTAAGCTGATTACAGTGTTCAAGCATGAGAATTGAGGAACATGAAATTTTTTTATAGCAACGTTTTGGGAGAAGCTGTATTCTCTTTCTTAAGTTACTGGGTACTGCCAGTTCTATAGTTCAGTTTCTGTCTCCAGATTCCTTCTTCTGAGAGGATTTAGCCAGATATATTCTTTCTTTTCGGGAATTCTGGCCTCTTGCCTTTACAAGGATTTGATGTTGCTCCTTTTACTTTCTCTTTTTTTTTTTTTTTTTTTTGACGGGAGGATGTGATGCTCCTTGCTGGTTAATGTAACCATCTCTTTCCTGAATCTTGCAAAGCCACTGAATTTCCTACAAGATTCTGATCTTCTATTTTGACAATCATTTTGGCCTTGTTTGGTTAATTGCTTTTGGTACTTCTAATTAGGTTTTTGCTTTCTCCTATTGATGTGGTCAATCAGTAACAGAAGTATGTTTGGTACATGTGGATTGTGGATAATGCTAGACTTTATGTTACAGGCAAGAGATTGGTCATGCTCCTATTCATGAAGTGATATTTTCTGCACCAGATAAACCCAAGCTTCTCAGTCAGGTAAACAAAACAGGAATTAGATGTTTAATGGTCTTGTTTCTTAGCATCTTTTTCTTTTTTGTTTGTTTGTTTGTTTGTTAAGCTTGTTGGTTGATACTTTTTTTTTTATTGTAGAAATTGCTCCCCTTATAATTTTGAAGGGTTTCACTCCTATAATTGCGCCAATAATTTTTTTCCTTGAGTGTGTCCCGTTAAAGTGCTTGCACTTTTACCTGTTCCAGATTAGCAAACAGTGTTGCAGGACTAATGGTTAAATAGAAACATTTCGCTTTATTATCACTGCAAGAAGGCTGCAATCTGCATATAGGAGTGAGAGGCACTGGCCATTTGGGCATTGGGGTGATGTTGCTGTTGATTCTTCTCTTTTTTGTGTCTCATTGATATTTAATAAGTTCTTTTTGTATTTTCAATTGCTATGATTTTGTTTTCCAGTAAGTATCTCACTCTTAGAATTGGTGATTTTAGGATTGGTATAAGTTGATATAGCTAGTACATGTTCTACCATTGTGCTTACGGTTATTGCAGGAAGCATTTTTAGATAGAGACATCGTTCAGTTATTGACAGTTTATGATGCCTTTTCTTTTGTCTATTTCGACATTTGGTTGGGTTTTCTTGTGTCTCGTTTTGTAGAAATTGGATAAGACTAGATCAGCGGTGTTTTTGAGACAAGGAAAACTTTACGAGGGCATAAAGAATGACTACGTCCATAGAGAGATAGAAGTTCTTGATGCTCATTAGCCTCCACATGACACTAAGACTTAACATGGAGACCTTTCATTTGACCATTCCCCTCATGGTTGATCTTAGATTTCAAAATTTCTAACTCAATTCTAATTTTTCTTCCTAATACTTCCTCTATTCCACCATTGTTGCAACATCATCCCTTGGCACTTTTTGAGAAGCCATGTGAAGAGGAGAGTGTTAGAGATAGATAAAAAGGGGGACCCATGTTATAGGATAGAGATAGAGAGAAGATACTACTAAATAAAGAAACGTTGCAGTTAATATGAAACATCCAAATAAGCAAAAGATTGCTATTAAAAAGAAACGGAGGAACTATTTTCCTAGGACAACGGTCTTAAATTTTCCGTGTTTGGTTGGACCAAATTTAAAGTCCACTATCTTGTCTGACTTATCTGCTTCTTGCTGCCAAGAGTCACTCTGCTGAGCTGATTGTTAGAAGGATGTAAAAGTACAATCTTACCTTAACATCATCTTGAGGCTTGTTGTTCTTTTAGACTCGCTTGACTCCAAATTCTGCTCCTATAGTATAACCAGCAGACCCATTCACTCGACCATTCTTCATTAAATTAGACAAAAGAAGGTAATGACCCCAAATCAACCACCGTTCCTTAGATTCTAACTTGTTTCGCTTTCGGTGACCAGAATAGTTTGAAATGGTTTTTAACTAAACTAAGTGTCCATTCACTCTGCTCAGCTGATTGCTAGACAGAGGAAAATACTGCCTCACAAACTTTCCCTCTTCTACTTTTGATTCATTTAAAATTCAACTTCCTATTTTACGGCATTACCTTATGATTCTTTGTGGTCCATCTGCGATCCCACTAAAATCTATGTGTGGTCTTTCTTTACTATTAAATTTTGGGTCCAGAAAAAGAAGTATATATATTAATTGCAAAGGCCAAATAACGATTTTGCAATTGTGTAAAGCAATTAGGGAAAAAAAATGACTGTCTCCTTTTTTTTAAGAAATGCATTTGCTTTTTCACGGTCTCCAAGACACAAATTTTTTTTTTAATTTTTTTTGTTTGATTGTGGACGCTTTCTAAAGTCTATATTAACTGAGAATGCTGTGTGATCTTCCTCCAGCTATCTGCTTTGCTTTCTGACTTAGGGCTTGACATTCGTGAAGCACATGTTTTCTCAACTACTGATGGCTACTCTTTGGATGTATTTGTGGTGGATGGATGGCCTGTTGAGGTACTCTCTGTTTTTTAATCATTCTATAACAATTAACTCATACATCACTCTATCTGTTCTTGTTTTTATTGCTTCTCATTTGCGACTCCGGGGGGATTTTTTTTTTGAGGATTACAATGCTGTCACTAGTAGAAGTACGATTTAGTTTTTAAGAAATATAAGAGAAATAATAAAATAATGGAAGCACTCCAAGTGTTACTCTGGTATTTGCTTTAGAAGAGCGTTTATATATTGTATAATTCTCTTCTGCTCCTTACTTTTTCGAATTATTATACTCTATTTTCTTCTTCCAGTCCACGTGCTTGCAGTTTTGAGGCAAATGGCATATTGTTAATTTTAAGGCTTGGACTGAAAGTCTTAGGTTATAATTTGTATGGATAGATAGATAGATGGATATATGAGAACAATTCTTGTATGAGAACATGAGAGCAATAGAACATTAATCTCTTTTAGTAAAAATGTAATCCTTTTTCCTGAACATGTCTTCCTTTTGGAAGATTGCCGCGCATGGAAAAAAATGGTTACATTTTAGCCAAAATGGGTTACGTATTGGTTATAAAGGCTTACTACTTGTTGTTCTCACGTTCTCATATAAGAAGTGTTCCTACTAGTTACTAATAGAGGAAGGGAATATCGGACTAATTTTCTTGCTCCTAGCTGATCTTGGCAAATGGAAGTGGGCAATCACTGTAGCATTGCTACTATAACTTTAATTATAAGTGATCAGGAGAATTAACACACAAAAAAAAAGTTGATTTCCAAAGTGTTAACATGACGCAGTATTATGCATATTGGCAAAACGACATCTATTAAGAAGTAAACAACTCCACACATGGTGAAAAGAAGGCGCCGGGTATCCATGCTAGAACATGTTTTGCCTTCATCCGAAATCTCTACTTCGCTTAGTTAATGACTTAATGCACAATCTCAATAAAATCTAAACTGAGTTAAACTATCCAATTCTAATCAATCTCAACGATTAAGATGAAACTGAAGAAAACAACTTATAATTTGACTGTGCAACCTCAACCCGACCCACCCTCCTGTGAGGGTGGTTATGGGCTGCTTCTGCTTCATTTATTCAGTTTGGGGTGGGCTGCTGTCAAACAAGGCCGTATCGTCGTCGTATCGCCTGTGTCGTAAAGATTTTCAAATCTACCGAACCGATATTACCCGCATTGTAAAGGTGTAAAAAACCGCTTTTTAGGCGGGTCCAAGGGATATTTCATGGTCTGAGCCGATATTTGGCGGTACGACAACAACATCATCGTCGTTCCCACATCATCGTTACCGTTACCGCGATCGTGACTGAAACCGCATTTTTTTTTTTGAACTATTGGCTGGGCTAGAATTGTACCAATGACCTCTTCTTTTTGAGGGTCTGTGTACTTGATAGTGGATCTCTGTCTCCATTATCCCTTCTCCTATATTTATTTTCTAGCCGACCACCCTACTCACTGCAAGGGAGCAATCTTAGGATGTTTGCAAAACAGAATGTAGAGTTAGGGTAACATGTTTTTTTCTTCTTAAAATTAGGAAGAATTTATTAAGCAATGAAAGTCTAAAGATACATTTAGAGGATAAGCAGTTCTCAGAAAAGATCTACAAAACACAGAAGAATGCCCAACGAGCGCAACTGCTATACTAATCAGTTTTGAAGATACTTTCTCCATATTGCTTGCTATATTTTTCGTCTTCCTTCTTTATGATCAGCAAAAAAGGAAGTCCTATTAGCTGATTAATTTCAGCAAATGGAGAGCCAG
Organism: Beta corolliflora; assembly: GCA_947648045.1. Classification (NCBI taxonomy): domain Eukaryota; kingdom Viridiplantae; phylum Streptophyta; class Magnoliopsida; order Caryophyllales; family Amaranthaceae; genus Beta; species Beta corolliflora. The sequence goes on along the minus strand of CANSZD010000211.1, from coordinate 81,004 downwards.
TTGCTTGTCCAATAGCTTGCAGTCCATAATAGAGGAGACAGTATTTATGTGTGAGTTTGCCTTGTATAGGATATTGCAATTACATATTTATGCAGCAGGGATCTGTGCTGAGTCAAATTGTTGTTGACATTGCGATGTTATGATCAGGATGCTGGTAGCTTGCGCAAAGCTATGGAAGAAGCAATAGATAAGAGTGAGGTACTAATCTAACTTTTATAAAAATTTTGTTCTATATCATTTATTTATAGCTCGTGGGAGTGACAATATGATTCATGCAATTTGCTGATGTTTATTCTGCCATTGTTGCTGTTTGATTTTATTTCTTTCTGCTTTGTTAATATTTCCTTCATGATCTTTCATCCTTTTTTCGTTTCAAGAGTTATACTAGTCCCCGAAAACTTTTCTGTTGCGTTACTCCTTGCTATTTATTGCTTTGGTTCGATGATTGGCTGGTTAAATCCCTTTCCTCATTTAAAAATTTTGCCTTTATATTATGGTGTGATGTCTAGTTGTGTGTATATATAAGTATAACGGAAAATACACTATGGAAACCCTCATGGCTAGTTGTGTGGTTAGAGAGCATTCTAAGCGGAGGTGAGTTAAATTTTTTTGGGTGTGGATCAAGTGAAGGCACCTGACCTAGATAGAATGTAAGTTGAGGATGACCTTCGATTACCTTTAGGATAGTTTCATCAAGTGGGTCTATTGTGAAAAGCATGAACTCGAATAGGAATGGTAACGTGTCCGACAGGGTGAGACCCCATAGGATCTGATTCCGATCTGATTATAATCGGACCCTAAAATCAACTTCGACTTTGACTCCGGATCCAGATTAACCAACTCCAAAATCGACCCGAGTCAGACCCTACAACCTCCAACTCCGACCCACTTCCCAACCTTTTTCACTTTCTGGTACATTTAATCTCATTGAACCCCTCAAAAGAAAACCCCATTCAACCCAACTTTCAGTAGATTTCATTAAAACGCAAATGAAATGGCAAAAAGAATATACGCAACATTATTGAGAGTATCAAATTGAGGTCTAAAATCCATATATTACAATCGAAATTCGAGAAATACAATTAGAAAATGAGTTTGATAAGTATATAAACTACCAATATTGAAGAATCTCTGGCCTCCATAAACATCTATGTTAAAATCCAAAAATTAGAGCATATATATAAGTCTAACTTTCGACCTTTAAAATTAAAGGAGTGAAATTGAAGAAAAAAAAGTGAAATTGCTACTCTTCTTTACTTCTTGAGTCTTCCAGATCTGAACACAAGCGTGATGCTTTGACCTTTTGCTTCATGGTGCTTAAAACTTAAAATGGGAATACAGAATGCTTGCACGTGGCAAAAAATGAAGGAGGTAGGGTAGGAGGAAGGAGGAAGGGACGAGGTTTGAGGAAATTGTAAGAGAGAGAAAGAGAGTGCAAATCATCATTACTATTGTCACATACTTTTGTGGAAATTACATGTAGTCTTGTACAGGAGGTTGAAGAAAGAGACTTGCAGGGAGGTTGAAGATGGAGAGAGAGAGAGGGGGGGGAGAACGGCTGAGTGAAAATTTTACGTTTTTTGTTTACTTTCACCCACCTTTTTACATGGGAAAACAAAGCAGACAAGCAATATCTCATTTACTTGGACTCGGGATTGACGGAGTCGACCCAGCACGGGATCCGAGTCCGACACGGCTTCTATTCGGTTTCGGACTTTTCTTTCGCGGATTCGGATCGGATTTTTTTTCTTTCGGATCATGTCGGATTCGGATCGGATACGGAATGAATTGCCATCCCTAATTACTTGAATTTCATTTCTCTTGTTCAAAAAAAGTTTTATATTGAGGTTACTTTAGATTATAGTATTCACAAGATTCTCACATAGATGCTGGTTAACCGGTTATGCAATGTGCTGCTTAACCATTTTGCAGACCTAGTGTGCTTCTGTAAAGATCTTAGATGCGGCTCTTGCGATTTGGCTGTGGATGAAGCTTATTGGAAAGAAGGGGGCGGTTTTGAAGTTTGATTTTTAGAAAGCTTATGATTGGATGAGTTAGAGATTTCTAGTTAACTTGCTGGAGGGTGTAATAAATTAGCATAACTACAAAAAAAATTTAGGGAAGAAGAAAGAGATTTTGATTGATAAAACTGGAATTACAGAAAATAAGGATAAGGATTTCGAGTCGCATGATTCACTCCCAAGAGCTAAATAAAGCTAAATTGACAACTCAATATTCTTGTTCCCTTTCTCTTTGCCTACACTCCCTTATTTCTGTTTGAAGAGGCTCTAACTAAGCAACTATCTTGCTCTTCAAGCTACTCTTAACCAATTAATCATGCAATAACTAAACTACCCCTTCCTATTAGGCTAGTTTATCACTGAGTGGAAGTGGTTTGGTGGGTGGTGATTGAATATCAGATTATCAAGGTTTGCTTGTCTCATGCTTGTTTCCAGGTGATAATTAATGGTGCTCTTACAGAGTTGGTTTTTCTTCATAATGACATTATAGATGGATATCCTTTGTCACCTTTTCTTTTCATCTGCACTGTGGTTGATGTGCTGGTATGATGCTAGAGATTGGTATGTCATAAGGTGTGATTGAGGGGGTTCAGGTGAGAGAGTAGTGATCCAGTCATCCAGGCTTTGTGGTGCAGGTCTTTTTGGGTAAAGTTTGAAAGATTTGGAGACAAAATAAAGGCATTTCTCCCCATGTTATTGTTATGTGCTTTGTATAAGCTTTGACATGGTTGCAACATTCTTATGGATGAGCTCTTTGAGATGGTGAGAGCCAGTGTGAGTTCTCCCTGAATCCTACATGATGCATTATCTTTACTTTGCTGTTGGTCGAAATAATAATCAATTTGACAGCTTTCTGTATAGATTTAGCTATTAGATGGGTGTGTGGTACAGGAATGACAGGTTTTTCCAGAGTGAAGTTCCTATTTGTGTCAGTTATAGGATGGCCTTCTAATCTTGATCGCTTCAATGGCTTATGGGTTTTTTTTTCCCTTGCTGATTGACATCATGTTTGGCACAAGACTTTCTCCAGTTTTTTGATGACTTACAAGATATTGGCATATTTCTTTCTGATAAAATTGTTTTTTGTGGTTGAATTATGGGAAGGGAAGACAGTTTATGAGAAGAGTTACCACTCTATGCTGACAAATCTTGTCCCCCAAGGCTTTGTTCTTTTTCAGCTTAAAAAATAAGAAACAGGACAGGAGCCAATAAGGATTGATAAGTGCTACCAATTCCAATTGACAACCGAAAGGAAGTTCATATAAGGGCCGATAAGCTCAGACAAGTTTTGATAAAAGAGCTGTTAGGTTAAAAAAGGAAAGAAACTTGAATCTAAGTTTATGAAGTGCTTGAAGGAAGAAATGGGACACTTTTGTACCTCTTAGATGATTTTCCAAGGGCTCACAAAAGCCTTTTCAACTCATGAGCTACTGAGCTTATTCAGTAACTGCAGGAAAATCCACAGTTGTCATTCTAAAAGACTAGGTAAAATGCAACTAATCTACTATCTGAAGATGAATTTCAAGGAAACAAAATTGATATTTCTTGTTTATCACCTGAATCTGCCTGCAAATCTTGTTAAGGTCTGGAAGTCCTGTTAAGTCAAATGCCTGTGCTTAATGTAGACAGGTTAGTATGTCTACATGCATTCACAACCAGCTTATCTGTAATTAGCAGTTACCACTCACCAGCATCGGTCTCTCCTTAATGTAGGCATTGTTATGTAGGAGAGGAAAGTCTGTGCGCCATAATGTTCTATTGTGGAGGACTTCAGTAATGATTCTATATTCGTGTAACAAATTTATCTGGTGGAAGTTCTTCGTGTTTGTGGTGTAATAATTTTTCTGGAGAGAGTTAACTTTTAAATTGGATGTTCTGGAAACACTAGAGCTCCTCTAGTTAAGAATTCATGGTACAAAAAAGTTTAGACTAAAGCAAAACTGAATTCACGAGTCTTGAGCGTCCTCCCTATCTTTATGCTTCTGCTTGCTTGACCTCCTTCTGAAGCTTGTTCTCGAGCCAGTTAAATAAGCGGGCCAAGAGCCCAAGAGGGATGGAGAACATCATTAATGCGAATAGTCCGTTGATAGTAACTAGTAAGTAATCTTCTCTACAAGGACTAACCTACACGAAATAAATTTCGCTAATCTGCCTCGATCTCCATAATGAAGCTCTTGCTCCTTGTAGAACTGGCAATTTTTATGGATCATATATATCTCTAGCGTATCGTGGATTTGTGGCTGACTAAAGTCTTAGGTTAGTCATGTGTGTCAAAGCTAAATATTTAAACACCTATTATTTTAAATAGGAATATAATGCTATCATAAATCTAGCAAGATTGCAGATTTTCACAAGGATAAAGTTTTTCTGAAACATAACTAACCCCAAGGTTCCCCTAGTCCTGCTTCTCCTTTAGGGATAAATTATAAGCTATTCGGTCTCCTGAATTTTTTTTTCCTAAATTATAGGGCCTGAGAACTTCTCAGTTGATTTCGTCATCCTTTTCATATGCAATAAAATATAGCTAGACAAGGAGCTTGTTCAGGAGACAGGACTACAGGAGGTTTAAATCTGGTGTCCTATTTGTATTAATATTCGCATCACCTGTCTGTTCCAACTTCTTTTGTTCTGCATTAGGTGCATGTTTTATATTAAGAGTTTTGACTTTGTCAAATCTGTAATACATCATTTTTCTGCTGAGGCACGTGTTTGTGTCAGCTATATCTAAAACTGTGTGTGTATGAATGCTGGTGTGTATGATAATTAACATTCAATTATTTTGCCTTTTTCATGCTAACTAAAATTGGATCAACCTTGTCTTTTAATAGCCTATAGGCGATTAGCTATAACTTATTAGGTCGTGTGAGTGTGTGTGAGAGAGATCTGCGCGCTCACTTTCATATGCTATATATCTAACATTCAATTTCTGGTTTTATCATGGTATATATATATGCTATCAGGTATTAGGATCTCAGGGGTTTGTTCTAGAGCCTATTTTCTTTTTTTTTATATTCTATGAGGTGAACACAATTCAATGAAGTTCTATAAAACTGTAGGGCTCATGGTCTGGATCATCGCATTCGAAATTCTCTGTAAAGAAAGCACTAGCTGCAGGAGGAGTACGTGGAAATTGGGAAATAGATAGAAGCTTGTTGAAGATTGGGGAAAAAGTTGCATCTGGATCTTGTGGCGATCTGTGAGTAGAACTGTTTTTTGTACCAAATTTATATTTTGCATGTGTTGCTTATCTTTACTTTGGGAATAAGGCTTAGTTGTTGTTGTTGTTGTATGTGTTGCTTATCTTTTATATGGTCCTTGGCAAAGGTATCAAGGAGTGTACCTTAGTCAGGATGTGGCTGTTAAGATTCTCAGATCTGAGCATCTAACTGAAGCTTCAGAGGATGAGTTTGCTCAAGAAGTGGCAATTTTAAGGTGAGCAATTGATATTTCTTTCATCAAGATAACACAGTTGTGATGATGAGTCACGTGCTCTTCAAAAGGGGAGGTTAAGTGAAGCAAAGTAGATATTATTGCTACAACTTTGCTATACTGCCTCTTCTTTCTATCTTAAAAAAAGAAACGCAAAAGGATCGGTTTTGTTGATGCAAACATATTTGATATGGCATGTTTGCCATAATGTAATAGAATATTGACTTGGATAAAATCTTCTTTTAGCAATATTGATGTGAAAGCCTTAGTTGTTTAAACTGGATAACCTGTCCAGTTTTACATTTTCAGCAATGTATATAATTATATATATACCAAATTACCAAAAGTAATGGAAGCTATCAATATCGTTCTTGAATGTTTTGAGACAAGGGAACAAGTGTTACTGGTTTTGTTCATAGAAAATATCAAATACATGGTTAATGTAGTTCAAGTAATGGGAGTTCCATAACTGCATTTTCTTCAGTGTCTGAAGAATGTGAGGACTCTATAATTTCTCTGAGGCAACAAGGAACTTAAGTCACCCCGAGCAGTTTGTGTCTTTGTAGACACATATATCTAGAATTTTATTTATCTACTTTGAATTTCTTTTGTCAGTGATGAGCTGGGAACGAACTCGTGGTATAGGGATTGTAATAGCAGATATTTTGTATGTCGATGGTTCACTATCTGAATTTAATTAATTAGGGTTTGTATTACTTAACTCCGCCTGTGAGTGTCTGTGTGACATTCACTGCCGGTCTCAAGCCCGGATAAAGGAGGAGAGTTGCGGTAGGTTTGGGGGGGGGCAAAGATAAAACATAGTCCCATATCATGACATGAATCGACAAATGAAAAACGTGGGGCGTCCCTACTCGGCCGACGCCGCACTTCATAGACCCGGTGTAGTGATAAGTATGCAAGGGTTGCTAGGTCGTCGCCGGGAAGCGGCGCGCCATCCCGCGCCCAGGGTGGTGTCAAATATGCGAGGGTTCCCGCATCGTGGGACGGGTGCGGGTAAAGAAGTTAGTCCGGGGTAGTGGTAGTGGTAGGGGTAGTAGGTTGCGCTTTGGAACATGGAACATTGGCTCTTTGACGGGAAGATCGGCGGAGGTGGTGGAGGTTATGAGGAGGCGAAAGATTCACATAATGTGCCTTCAAGAGACTAAGTGGGTTGGTGGAAAAGCAAGAGAACTAGCCCCGTGGGGTTATAAGCTTTGGTACTCCGGAAAGGATAAGTGTAGGAATGGAGTAGGCATCATTATTGATAAGGAATATATTGATGATGTGGTGGAAGTTTCGAGGAAGAGTGACCGCATTATGAGTATCGAGGCTAGTATTAGGGAGTAATGCGGTGACTATTATAAGCGCATATGCGCCGCAAGTAGGATTGGAAGCATTTATTAAACAACAATTTTGGGAGGATTTGGAGGAGGTTGTGCAACGAGTGCCTATTAATGAAAAATTGATCATTGGTGGGGATCTTAACGGACATGTGGGCACTAGTCGAGTTGGCTTTGAGAGCATTCATGGAGGTTTTGGGTATGGGGAGAGAAATGAAGTCTGGAAGTGATATCTTGGATTTCGCATTAGCCTATGGTCTTAGTATTATGAACACTTGGTTTGAGAAAAGAGAATCTCACCTTGTGACGTATAGGAGTGGAAGTAACGCGAGTCGATTGACCTCTTTTTAGTAAGGAATGGTTGGCGGAAGAGTTGTACAACCGCAAGGTGATACGGGTGAGAGCGCGACCACCCAACATAGACTAGTCGTGCTTGATTTCCGGGTAGGGAGTCTTTAAGAAAGCGAAAACCCAATGTGGAGCCGCGAATCAAGTGGTGGAAGCTCCAAGGGGAGCACAAAGAGAACTTCTTAGCTAAGATGGCTAATAAAGATATTTGGGCTTGTAACACGGAAATGGATGTAGATTCGATTTGGACAAAGATAGAACTTGGTATAAAGGAAGTGGCGAAAGAGGCCCTTGGAGAATCTAAAGGAACCGTACCATCAAGTAAGGACACATCTTGGTGGAACGAGGAGGTGAGACAAGCGATAAAAAACAAACGAGAAAGTTATAAACTTTTTGGGAAAAGATAGCAGCCGATGTGAACTATGAGAAGTACAAAGAGGCGAGAAAAGAAGCCAAGAAGGCAAGACGGGAAGCTAAAGCACAGGTAAACAAAGAGCTTTATGCAAGATTGGATACGACAGAAGGTGAAAAAGACATTTATAAAATTGCGCGTATGAGGGACAAGAAGACAAGAGACATAAGAAAGGTAAAATGTGTCAAGGGTGTGGACCAAAGAGTGCTTGTGGAGGATGAAGAGATAAAGGATAGGTGGAGGTCGTACTTTGATACCTTGTTCAACGGTGATAAAGCACAAGACATCGGGGATGTACACATTCCGCCAAGTATGTTAAATCGAGAGTTTATGAGGAGGATTCAAAAGGAGAAGTCGTTGCGGCATTAAAAAAGATGGGATTGAAGAAAGCTACGGGGCCGGATGGCATACCCATCGAAGTTTGGAGGTGTTTAGGGGGAGAGGAATCGAATGGCCGACAACATTCTTCAACATGATTTGGAGACACAACAAAATGCCATTAGAATGGAGGAAGAGTACTTTGATTCCTTTGTATAAGAACAAAGGCGATGTACAAGATTGTACCAACTACCGAGGAATCAAACTAATGAGTCATACGATGAAACTCGGGAAAGGGTGATTGAGCAAAGACTTAGGAAACATGTGAAGATATCGGAGAACCAATTTGGATTTATGCCTGGAAGATCGACTATAGAGGCCATCCACCTCTTAAGACAAACAATGGAACATTACCGTGATAGGAAGAAGGATCTACATATGGTTTTCATTGATTTGGAGAAGGCATATGATAGAGTACCAAGAGAAATACTTTGGTGGGCGTTGGCGAGGAAAGGTGTTCCACAAAAATATATAGATATCATCAAGGATATGTATGCGGGGGCAACTACGAGTGTGCGGACTACGGTGGGGAGGACGAAGAGTTTCCTATTACGATCGGAGTGCATCAAGGTTCGCACTTAGTCCCTTTCTCTTTGCCCTAGTCATGGACGAACTAACGAGGTCAATTCAAGATGATATACCATGGTGTATGATGTTTGCGGATGATATTGTGTTGATTGATGAAACAAAGGAAGGTATTGAGAGAAAGTTGGAATTGTGGAGACATACATTAGAAGCCCTGGGGTTTTAGATTGAGCGAAGTAAGACGGAGTATATGGAGTGCAAGTTCGGTGGGGTTACAAGCGGCGAGGCGAGGGCGGTCACTTTGGATAGCAAAGTGGTTCAAGGATCGAACGTCTTCCGTTACCTAGGATCCATTCTCCAAAAGGATGGAGAACTGGATGGAGACGTGGCTCATGGAATTAACGCGGGTTGGTTAAAGTGGAAAAGCGCCACCGGATTCCTTTGTGATTCCGGTATTCCCCAAAGCTTGAAGGGAAAGTTCTACCGTACGGCAATTAGGCTGCTTTGTTATATGGCACCGAATGTTGGGCGGTGAAACAATGCCACGTCCATAAGATGAACGTGGCGGAGATGCGTATGTTGCGGTGGATGTGTGGCCACACAAGGAAAGACCGATTAAGAAATGAAGTGATCCGGGAAAAAGTTGGAGTTGCATCCATTGAAGAAAAGATGAGGGAGAATCGGTTAAGATGGTTTGGTCATGTGAAAAGGAGATCAGGTGATGCACCGGTGAGAAGAATTGAAGAGTGGAGGAGTAACCAAGTTGTAAGGGGTAGGGGAAGACCTAAGATGACTTGGATGAAGGTAATTGAAAGTGATATGAGGTTACTTGGGATTGAGGAGAGCATGACGTTGGATAGAAGTGAGTGGAGGGGCGGTATCCATGTGGAGGAAGGGGGTGTGATTTCCGCATTTATTTGTTTTTCTCAATTGTGTTGGTATTAAAACCTTTTGTTGAAAACCTCTTTTAAAACTTGTTGGTGTAAACCTTGCTTTAAAAAAAAAAAAAAAAAAAAAACCTTTTTATCACTCTTGGCGATGCCATCTCCTTTGGTGACGGTTTCAGTTGACGATTCATGTTAGCCGACCCCAAATCACTTTGGGAATAAGGCTTAGTTGTTGTTGTTGTTGAGGGTTTGTATTACTTATCTATGCACAACCCTAAAACTAGGGAATCATAAGCTAAATTTGTGGAGTGCTTTCTCTTCTCATCTTTTCTTCCTATTTCCTGATTTTTTTATACCAAAAGTAGTTGGTTTTTGTATGCAGGGAGGTGCAACATGAAAACGTTGTTCGATTTATTGGTGCATGTATGAAGTCTCCTGATTTATGCATTGTAACAGGTATCATATTTGTTTGTTTGTGAAAAGAACTCAGTATATGAACAAATCTACTTTTTTAAACATTTTCTCATTCCTTTGCAATTTTTGCTCAGCATATTGTTTTTCCAATAATATACCTCTATATGAAGACATTCCGTGAGAGTTGAATTGAGCTACATGCTTGTGAACAGTAATAGAATTCTAGATCACATTCTGGTAACCTGGAAATGTCTTGAGCTGTCATAAATTTTATCTGTTTGAAGTCCTTTTGGAATCTGAAAGGCCTGGGAAGGGTGTGGTTGAATAAGTTACCGCTTTTGAGAGAAGTAGTACTCCCTCCGTCCCATATTAATTAATACACTTTAACCTGGACAAAGTTTAATGAATTAAACTTCTTATTTTATTGTTGATAGTTGGTAGTAGGGTAAAACTATTGTAGTTAGTGGTTGTGGGGCCTCAACTTTTTGAGGGCTTAGTGAGAGAATTCTTTCTTCATTTTTGTCTGGGTCCCCCATGAAGAGAGAAATAGTGTGACTTATGAGACCTTACCATTTTAGCATGTGTATCAATTAATGTGGGATGCACAAAAATGAGAAGTGTAAATTATTGTAGAGCAGAGGGAGTATCAATTACTGGCAAGGATAGAGAGAGTATCAATCACAGAAAAACTTTTTTCTTTTTCTTTTGGTGCTATGGTTATTGGCTATCCCTGTATTGTTTGAATCGCCTTCTCCTACATGATTTACTGTTTGAGTCGTGGAAGTACTGTTTGTTTGGTCTCAAAAGGAAAGCTTGTATAAAATGGAAAGAAATTCTACAAACATGGCTTGAGCGAAAGATAACATAGCACTATTAAGACTTAAGAGTAAATCGTCACTGAAAAGGAAAGTAAACATTGCTTTTGAACATCCTAAAGTAGAAAGTGACAACTTTTCCCCCTTTTCTGGTAGAGAAGAGTAGGAAATTAGAATACTTCACCACAATACAAATGTGACTGAACGGTGGCAGTATATATACAAATGTGACGAAAATGAGAAGTGTAAATTAATATAGGGCAGAGGGAGTATCAATTACTGGCAAGGACAAAGAGTGTATCAATCACGGACAAAGAGTATATGATAAGTAAACTAAGTATAATTTATGCTACACAAATTGAGATTTATAAGTTTTTATGCCTTTTAAAATTCCGGAAAATACGCTTTAAAAATAAAGATTATGTTACCATGTACTTATATAACCTATAAAAAAGAAAATGTAGCGATAATAGTAATTTACTTTTATACTTCATTTTTCTGCCCATGCATTGCAAAGAAGTGGAGGAAATTAGGTCACCTTCTGTGTTACTAAGGACAAGATCAAGCACTGTATTTGATTTTTTGCGCTCAACAATAGATTTTAATAAATTGCAAAAGTCGAAAAGATTGTTTTTTTGGAATTATGATTTTTTAATCGACGGGATAGAGATGAATTGGTTAGAGAAGTTAAAAGATTGATGGAGAATTTTGTTGGATGTGTTTAGGGTTTTTGGGTTTGTGTGGCTAGTGGTGTTAGGGAGTAGAGGAGGAGAGAGAGTGGGAGATTCGGGTTTCACATGTGCTGAAAGTCTCATCAAATGGATGAACATAAAGACCTATATATAGAGTGAGAGATCTGCTCACAAAGAGTTGCGTCAATCCACACATTTAGCATTAAAGTAGAAAGCATGAGCGCCAATGCCACATCAGAGAGCAAATTTGCCATTTGTCTTTGCTCACTACTTTCGCAGTGCTTTTCATGAGAAAATTATAGAATGCTGTGCTATGTTGGAAAAGAATCAAGATATATATATTGGTTGCCTATTCTGGAGACTTCTTGCTTTTACATTTGCTGTAGTGATTAGAGAAACATGAAAAGTCAATTTCATTTAGTGTAAGAATGTTGTTCACTTGAAATTCCTCGTAATGGGGATGCATGTAGGCTTTTCTATGAGTTTTAGTAGCATTATCTGTGGCTTTTTCTCAAGCTTTCATATTGACTTACAGCGACAAGTAGTTCTTGGTTTCTTTTTGATTTTTTTTTCTCCTTGAATGGTTGAAGGGAACTACAAGGTTATAATATTGCTTATTCTTCTCATCATTTGATGCTCCCGCTGGCTGCACTGTTTTTTTTTTTTTTGGGTTAGAGTACATGCCTGGAGGAAGTCTGTATAACTACCTGCACAAAAACAAAAGAGCTTTGAAGCTGTCCGAGCTGCTAAATTTTGCAATCGATGTCTCAAAAGGAATGGAATACTTGCATCTCAATGATATTATTCACAGGGATCTGAAATCAGCAAATTTGCTCATGGATAATCTTCATGTACGTACTGAGTACTATTCTTGATGCTGTAGGCATTAGTCTCCAATGTTGCAGTCAGTGCTATACTAAAACGGAACATTAATCTTTGATATGTCCTAATATGAAGTATTGGCTTTGTTTTGGCAGTTCTGATTTACATTTGCTTGAACTGATGTCTGTCTCCTTGCAAAAATAAATTATTCTTCCCGATTTCGTATTTTGGGTCTTCTGTAAGTTCCATAGAAGTGAAATTTTATAATGGTATTGAAAATGATCACACATAAGTTCTGCAAATCCTTTTGTTGCATTATGCATCATGCACATTTAGACCACAATATTGATTGGTTGTTTCTTCACATTCGAATCTAGAAGATCTTAAAAGAATTATTAATTTTTTAAAAGGAATACTTGTGTTTCTGTGTCATATGTGAACAAAGAGCACATATCAGAAATAGTTGTTGCTTTCCTGAGGTCCAGTTTCTTTTGATTTTGACAGAGGAAACTGAAGGTGTCTCTATGAGCTAGAATGCACGCCAATGTTATAGGCTCAATAACAATTCTTCGTGCAAATGGCGTATAAATGGTGTTCATACTTGTTCATGATTGGGAGCCTAAATTTCAATGCTTTCTGACACGTTTTGTTCAAATTGATTTTCATCAAATGACTATTCATCTAATTTTACGAGACAAGAAATGTCTTATGAGAAAATGATGGTGCAATTCGATGTTGTCTAAGAAAGAGTTAGAACCACAAGTGTGTATTTAGTAAGTCAATGGGCAATCTTTGTTCCTTGACGTACTTGGGAGTTGGCAAACTTTGTGTCTGAAAACTCACATGTAAGGATACATAGTTATGTGGAATCTTGTTAAATTCATTTCTATCTATCTTCATTAGTTATTGATATGTATCAAAGATATTAATTCTGAAATTTGTGCATTAGAGACTTTGAAAAGGCAAATAGGTAAAGTTAATAATATACAGAGAGAGCCCTATATAACCCATTCATAGTTGGAATGTTGGAAATAAAAAATCGAGGAAGTAAATGTTATCTGGGTACAATAGTCTCTTTGTTTGCATAAGCGGATATTCTTGGTTAGAAATTGCATCTTTCTAAAGTATGAAAAATGAAAAGTACGTAGGTAGCTCCTCTTGACATTTGACAGGCTTCTGTGCTAATTTTCCTCGTCTTTCTTCTGAAATTTCGCTTTCTTGATGAACTAGTTTTATTGGAGCTGATTTAACTTGTTTATTGAAGGTTGTAAAAGTGGCAGACTTTGGTGTTGCTCGATTCTTACATCAGGAAGGAGTTATGACAGCCGAAACTGGAACATATAGATGGATGGCACCCGAGGTTTGCTCCTGTACATGCCTCTTGTGTTTAAAGTAGAGCATAATTCTTCGGCTGTGTCCACACCCTGTGTGGCATTTTTGTCCAAGTCTTGTCTTAATTGATTTTTTTTTTTTTTTTGTGTGGCACTAAAAGAGTTTACTAGTAGTTACTCATGCTGTTGTTCAAATGTATGATTCATTTTATATACATCAGGCATTTTAATTAGGTAATCTATTATGTCTATCTTTTGTTTTTTTTGAGTGAATCTATTGTGCCTATCACTCTATCTATGTTATTACCATTCTTTATTATCAATATTATTTTTGTAGATATTATTATCGATATTATTTTTTGTATATATTCTTTTTTTGGTTGTGGCCTTGTTGTATTTTTGTTTATTGTCAATGTAATGGAAAACCACATATATGTAATTGAAAGCCTTTTTCTTTTCTTCGTAAAGATACATCAACATTGCACTAACGCTTCTAAAGCTGCTCCTAATTGGCGGAGTAACCCGGGGCGGGGTGTCAAAAGAAACTAAGCACACAACCTTAACTCCATATGATAGAAAGGCTATTACCATAAAGAGAAACGATTATCTGCAGATTGCAACTGCATTATAAACAAAGTATTGTCAATTCAATGAGCCCTTTTGTTGAAACATTGTAAATAAAATGACTTTAATATTAAGGAAAAATTGTCAGAAACAACCTTATAAAAGTTACATTTTGTGAAAAACAACCTTATATAATTTTTTTTGTGAGAAACAACCTTTAAACCTTATTTTTTTGTGAGATGAAACCTCAGGGAGTCTTTCCGGTGTTGACCACTGATTTCCGGTGTTGACTTCTTATTTCTTCTAATTGCACTCTCTTTCCCTCTCTTTTTACCGAAGATGTATCATTTCCCTCCATTTCCTCCCTTATATAAACCCTAGTCACCTCCAAAGTAGATATAATTTCCCCAAAAAAAAAAATCCCTTATAGCAAAACAATTTCCGGTTAGGTAAATTAGGGTTCTTCTTCTTAATTAGTCTTGTGCCATATCGGTTGCTTCACTTTACTTCCTTCTTTTGGTTTTTTTTTCAATCATGCTAGCCTTGATTTTTTTTTTCAGAATTATGGTGAAATGTGGATGTGGATTTGCAGTAGCAACGAGGACATCTTGGACCCATGAGAACCCAGGGAGAAAGTTTAGAGCTTGCAAGTTTTACAATCATGAAACTGGGCAAAGGGGGTGCAAAACCTTTAAGAAGCACATGAATTTTTGCAAAATTAACAAACTTTTGCAAAAATTAGGGCTCTAATTTTTCCAAGAATCAACAATCAAAATGTATAGCGAGCCATTCATACAAAAAAATCCAACACTCATCACATTACCATTGTTTAATATCATAAACCCTAGCTTACAAATAAACATCCGAATTTTGGAAATTAATTAAGGGGAATGAAAATTTACCTTGTTTTGTAGATAATTTCGACCTTCTTCTCCCTTTTACTTCTCAAAGATGCTTTCTTTGCTTTCCCTTTACCAAACCATTGATACAAAGTAGAGAGAAACAAAAAAAAATCGAGAATTAGTTCAACGAGTAAAGAAGAAAAAAAAAAACATAATTTAAAGGGAGAGTACTCATTACCTGCAAGTTGATTGAATTGTTCTTCACTTCATTCAATGGGTTTGCAGTTCATTCAATGCGTTTGCAAGGGATTTGCAGAGAAGAAAGGGAGATGAGATGGTTTAATTTTGAGAGTGGAGTATTTTAGGTGTTTGTTGGAGGGAAAATGGGTAGAAGAGTGTGTTTAGGAAAAAAATAGAGTGCAATTAGAAGAAATAAGAAGTCAACACCGGAAATCAGTGGTCAACACCGGAAAGACTCCCTGAGGTTTCATCTCACAAAAAAATAAGGTTTAAAGGTTGTTTCTCACAAAAAAAAATTTATAAGGTTGTTTTTCACAAAATGTAACTTTTATAAGGTTGTTTCTGACAATTTTACCTAATATTAATTATGTATTGCAGAGAGATTAGTTAATTTAATCATTATGGTATGGCCCTCAAGGGAGGTGTAAGATGCTATTATGCTAACTTTTTTTTTAATGTATTAGTTTCCGTAAGTTTTTTATTTGATGACTTAATCAATATGTTTCTTGATGCGTCACTATATCTAGGTGTTCTACGAGGTCTCGGTTTATGCGCTTGATTCATCATTTAGTTCCCTTGTAAGATACTCAACATGCTAACATTGATTGGATACACTTGTTGGGGTGAAATTTAAGAATGGCCTGAAGATGAGGGATAAGGTTATTGAACATCAAAGGTTTGCAGGAAGGTACTTATATCAGACCAACAAGAAAAAGAAAACGTCAGAGCCATTTTACAGTAATCATTTGGAGGGTGGTAGTTGTTGACTTCATTTAAAGTGGTGGCTTTTGTTAGCTAAGAGAAAAGGAGTATTGAGCTGTTCTCTTGTCAACATTACCTGACATTAAACATTTTCTTCGAGTATGCTGTGTCTATGATTATGATGGCCTAGAATCTTTGTTTTAACCTTACGTTGGATGAACCTCATGTTCTGTTGTCATGCCAATTTTGGACTGAAACCATGTTGATTCTTTTTAAGGTTATAAATCATCAGCCATATGATCAGAAAGCAGATGTATTTAGTTTTGCTATTGTACTGTGGGAGCTTGTGACAGCCAAGGTATTTTTTATAGTGCTTCTTGCGTTGTCTGTGAATATTTTTATGATGTGGAATTCTAGTTGTAATGAGGGGGCCCTGTGAAAGCTATTTTTTTGGGCCTGCAGATTCCATATGAGAACATGACTCCTCTGCAAGCTGCATTAGGTGTAAGACAGGTATGTCCCATGGTTGCTGAAGATATCTATGTATATTCAACATAGAACTGCATAAGCCATCTATGAATGTGGTCATTGAATTGCATAAAGGTTTTTGTTTGTATCCAATATGCTTGTTGAAATTTTGTCTAGTTTAAATTGTGGAGGTGAATGTCGTTAATCTGGATGACTCACATTCATATAGATGCTTGATTAAGCCTGTGTTTCGGGGGAGTTTTGTTCTGAAAATTTGCTGCACTAAAATGAGTACACATAACTGTTTCCCTATAAGCCTGCTAATGCATTTCTTATATATGCTGGGCATGAATTAGTTATGAGAGTTAGTATTTTTGATGACCATAGTTGGATCTGTCACTAACTCGCCAAATAAGCTTTGTATTGAAAAAAAATGAATTGGTATGGTTCAATGAATAATGAGTTATAGATGTAGTTTTGCAGTAAATGTTATAAATGTCGGGCTCCATTCTACGTGCATCAAGGAAGTGTGGTTGCGTATAACCATCACGATCCATACACGTCCCGCAGTTCTCTAATTCATGATGATCTTTAACCTTATGTCTCATAAGTCATAACATTCCTCGTTTAGTCACTAAAGAAATGCATATGCAAGTGTGATTAACCTTGTCTTTCCAATTTCCAAGATCTGTATTTATAGCTTAGCACAATTATATATATGATTGCATAAGTTCTTGATTTTTACCTTTTTATAAAACTCCAGGGACTCCGACCAGATATTCCACGGGGAATACACCCAAGACTATCCGATTTGATGCTGAGATGTTGGGACGTGGCTCCCATCAAGCGGCCACCCTTTTCCATTATAAGAGTAGAGCTTGAAGATCTTCTAAAGAATTTTCAGGTAGAACATTGAAGCACTGAGTTTATGCATCTTTGTACGTTCATCTTCACCAATTTTATCGAACATATAGAATATCTGTAGGAAGCTTCTGCAACACCTATAGCTGGCAATCATGCATTATGAAGTATAACTGTGAATCATAGAGACGGCAACAACATGAGAGGCTTTTTTTCTTGTTTTTGTTTTTTTTGGGGTTTGATTAAGAAAGAAAATAGTCAAATACAAGTATTGTTAGAGGTAGATACCTATGTACAATCAAGGAAAGAGTGACACCATGACTATCTCGAAATATTTTGATATTCCTTGTAAAAATTACAGAGTAGTCACACGAATGTAATATGAATCTTGTCAAAAAAAAATTTATGATGGTGTTCTCTACTTGTCTTGTAATCTTTGGTTGAGTTACATTTACCAATATATATCGAAATTAATTTCCTGCATGATCCGTATCTCAGACTAAGCTGGTTGTGATTTGGTGAACATCCGTCCCTATTATGCTTTTCTCAATTGTAGAGTGACCTTTTTAATTAAATTGCAGTGAAGAGCTGCAAAGTGACCTTTAAATTTTAATTGGCAGAATATGAACTTTACTCCCATAAGAATATCTTGCACTCGCTTTACCAGATTAAAAGTTCAGTGTTTTTAAGAAACAATAAATAAAAATGCATCAGTATTAGGTTAAATTCTTGTTTGGGTACACAACGAATATGAAATTTTGGTTGGGATGTGCTATCATTTGAAATTCCCAATCTACCTGTTAAGCGCCAAAGCTCGCCCTCTTTCTGTCTTCCATTCCTCCACGATTTCAATACTTGCGAAGTTGTAGGCTTAGTTGGTTGATTAAATTGATTGTAAGAGCTGATACGATTAGTTGGTTGGATGGACGGAGTTTATCAGCTAATTGATTGTATTGAATCTCATATAAAAAGTCTTATAGTAGTTTATCAAAAGACGGGGGTAACCTTTTGTGCTAAAGGGGTCATTCGTATTATAAGTTATTTCAAGTAGGAAAATTTGTCAGAAACAACCTTTTATAAGTAGCTTTTTGTGAAAAACAACATTTTAAAAAACAAATTTGTCAAGAGAAACCTTAAACATAAAAACATTGTCTGAAGAAACTTGATGACGTCATTCCGGCGTTGACTAATATATTCCGACATTGACTCAATTAAAAATTTGCTAGCAACAACCTTTTATAATAGTTTTTTGTCAAAAACAACCTTTTATAATTTTTTTTTTTTGCAAATTAAAACATTATACTAAATTTTTTTTTGCGAGATGAAAGCTTACCTAATTTTTCAGTGTTGACTAAGCCATTTTCGACGTGGACCTGCACTTGGATTGAGATGAGCTGAATTGGGTTAAATTGAGATAGGCAATACTTGAATTGCAAAACCAAGAATTTTTGGAGAATTTGGATAAGAGAAGCTAAAAAAAGGGATATCACAAATAGCAAAGAGAGAACGAAGCAGGTTAGTTTGTATGGTGACTCGAAAAAGGGGTGGAAATCAAAAAAAAAAAAAAGGGGGGGTCAAGTGCCACTCTCATCGGTCAACGTTGGAAATGGCTTGGTCAATGTCAGGAAACTAGGTAAGGTTGATCTCACAAAAAAATGTAGTTTAAGGTTTTAATTTGCAAATTAAACAAATTTATAAAAGGTTGAATCTGACAGAAAAGGCATTGTAAAAGGTTGCTTCTCGCAAATTTTCTGGATCATTAAATGATTCAATGCCAGAAAATATAGGTCAATGCCAGAATGACGTTATCAAGTTTCTTCAGACATAGTCTTTTAGGTTAAGGTTTCTCTTGACAAAAAAAATTAAAAAGGTTGTTTTTGACAAAAAGTTGATTATATAAGGTTGTTTCTGACAAATTTTCCTTTAAAGTAAAAGGTGATCATTTGTCTAAAAGTGAGTATGTCAACTTAAAAAGTGACCTACTTAAAGGCGGAAAACAAGAGTGGTCTTACACTAATTTATTGTTATAGTTGTTATTGTAAGACGGTATCACACAAGTCTCACTATTGATCGTTATTTTCAAGTTAACTTAATGATCACTACATGATGCTGTGATTAACTAGTTGAATTAGCTAATTGTATTAGCTGATTACTTGTTAGTTGTTAGCTGATTGATTGATGATCCAGATCTAATAACTAGTTTTAAAGTGTAGAAATTGAGTAGAGGTATCATCAAATAATGGACAATACGCTCTTGTATATACTTTAAATTTGAGTTGCAATAACCTATTTATCATACAATTTTCTTTATAATATTTGAGAACAATAACCTATTGCAATAAAGTTGTTCCAATCCGCCATTGAAATTTTGAACTAATGAGGATTATAAACTTCTGAATAATTAGAGTTGCGCAAATTTCTTCACTAGTGTGACGTTGAGCAGAGTCTTTTCCTTCCCGTTATAACTCAGTACGCAGAGTTGATGCCTTGATAGTATTAAACTTTATATATATATAATCTAAAGGACATATTTGTTTCTCTATCTTTGGGGGTTTTGATAAGTGATAATCCTATACCACAGACGGAACCTTTTTTTTTCTTCTCACATGATAATAAAGTAATTGGGGGAAGTGGATTTGGTTTTTTTTATAAGGAAAGAACAACTAGGACTGGCCCCTAAGATAGGACCAGCCTACAGCATCCTTACGGATGATGGAAGAGAAAACATTGTTAGAAGAAGAAAACCAATACACAAGCGAGCGAGCTTCGTGACCAGCATGCGCCATAAAATCCACTGCTTGATTGGCTTCCCGATAACAATGATTAACGAAACTTGACTTGAAACTTCTGAAGCTCCTCCGCCGAATCCATAATCAACGTTTTGATTTCCCGGGGGACCTTCCAACAATGCCGGATAGAATTAACCACGACCAAATTATCACCTTCGACCAAAATAGAAGAGATACCAAGAAAACTCACCGTACGGAGCTTTTCATATAAACCCCACACTTCCGCTTTCAGAATAGAACAATCAGGAGACAGAGGCATCACACCCGCAAGACACAGATCCCCCACATGATTACGAATCACAAACCCAAAGGAGGCCTTCCCGTTAGCCAACTTAGAGCCATCAAAATTAAGCTTAAACCAGAAGTTGGGCGGGGGAGCCCAAGCAATCTCCTTCACAATCCCCGAAGCCACACGGCCTTGGCAACTCCGAGCATAAGCAAAAACCTCAGAAACTTGAGAAGCCACCTAATCCCTATAGAAGAAATCAATGGATCTCGCAGTAGCAGACGGCGAAGAGACACCTTCTTGAAAAATGACTTTGTTGCGATGAAACCAAATAAACCACCAAACAATACGACATTTCTCAACATCCTCTACCGAGGAGAAAATATAAACATGATTTAAGTTATCAACAACCTCATTTGAAAACGGGCCCACTGGCAGACAATTCCAGCCCAAAAGATCAAACAGGACCAAGAAGACATCTTGCGCAAAGGAACATCGAAACAACAGATGATTAGCATCCTCCGAATGATCGAAACATTCTGGAGTCTAGCTTTAGTAGCAAGACCATCCTGACAAACTTTCCATAAAAAAATTTTAACCTTGGGAGGGATCTTTAACTTACAAATCCAAATAAAAGATCTAGGCGGAGGGGGGTTAAGAGCCAACCCTTGAACCAAAAGGGCACCAGACTTGATAGAATAATTACCATCCGGCGTAAGACCCTACACCAATGAGTATGAATCAACAGAGACGAGAATAAAAATACTAAAAATGGCTTGACAAATCTCAACAGGAACCACCTGAGCAATTCCATCTCTATCCCACTGTCTATAATCATTCATTACATCACTCACTTTAAAATGCTCACTACCCATGACAGGCGTACAAATCGACGCGATGGGGTAGGGGAAAACCCAATTGTCCTCGCAAAAGGAGATGTTATTCCCCTTGTTAACAATCCAACGGAGACCTTTTCTAAAAAGAGGGCGCAAGGAGATAAGCTTTTTCCATTGCCAAGAGCAATTACTAGTAAGAACACAATCAAACAGAGAAATGCTCTTTAGATACTTTTTTGACACAAGCTCAACCCATAAATTAGCGGGGAGAATTCAAAATTTTCCATAGAAGCTTCATCTGAAGAGCTATATTATTAACAGAAGCCAAACTGAATCCCAACCCCCCAAATTTCTTCGGAACACAAATACGATCCCACCCTATAAGATTAGGGGAACGAAAAGCTGACTCTTTATTCCAAAAGAAGTTCCTATAATTTTTATCTAAATCTTCATGAATAGACGTAGGCAACAAAAAACTTTGCAATTGGAAATTAGCTTTAGTTGACAAATTGGCCTGAATGAGAACAAATCTTCCTGCTTGAGAAAGCGAATTAGCTTTCCATTTAGTCGATTGGGACTGGGAAGATCAATCACTTGGTGAAAAGTATTTTTAGTTACTTTTGACTCAATAATGGGACATCCCAAATAATTGCCAATCGAGAACGAATTATTCATCTGCAAAAGCGCAGAGAATCTCCGAACATCATCGTGATGAGCATTTTTCGTACACTGAAAAGACGATTTATGAAAATTTACAAGTTGACCCGACATAGAACAGTATTTATCTAAAATAGACTTAATAGTTATATATACAACTTTGGTCGGAAGCTTTAGCAAATAACATTGTATCATCAGCAAACGTCAAGAAGGGAATTTTAATCCCTAAACAACCAATCTTGACCCCCAACAGCTTATTACCATTGACCGAGTGATCATAAATTTACCGAGCTAAAAATTCAGCACATAAAATAAACAAATAAGGTTAAAGCGGGTCACCTTGCCTAATTCCCCGAGGAGGGAAGAATCGCTCACCCGGGATACCATTGACTAAAACAGAAAAAGACACCGAGGATATACATAATCTAATCCATTGGATCCACCTTTGATCAAAACCTAATTTTTCTAGCATAGTAAAAACAAAATTCCACTCAAGACGATCATACGCCTTTTCCATATCAAGCTTAATCGCAATCCAACCTTCTTTTCCTGACTTGTTTTTAAAAGAGTGAAACACCTCATGGGCTAATAGAATATTGTCTTGAATTAATCTTTCCGGAACAAAAGCCCCTTGTAGAGGGTGAATAATTTTTCCGAGAACTTCCTTTAAACGATTTGCTATAACTTTTGCTATAATCTTGTAGATTGTAGAACACAAACTAATTGGCCTAAAATGGTTAGCTGCTGACGGATTGTCAATCTTTGGAATTAAGGTAATAAATGTATGATTAATTTCCGAAAGAATATGGCCATAATGAAAAAAGACTTTAACCGCTTTAATTACCGAATTCCCCACAAGGGTCCAGTATTTTTGAAAAAAGATGGGGGGGGTACTCATCAGGTCCAGGAGATTTATCTGGCGCCAAATCAAATAAAGCAGTTCGAATTTCCTCCGCAGAGACATCTTTACAAAGAAACATATTAACCTCATCAGAATTTATCTTAGAGACTAAATCAAAGTGAACATTATCCCTAAACCCACAATTTGGGTTGGTAATGAACCACTCCTGAAATTCTTTGGATATACTAAGCGAAATTTGCACAGGATTTGTGATTAACATTCTCCTTAGAAGAAAAAGAATAGATACTTATTCTATTTTTACGAATAGTAGCACAAGCATGGAAATACTTAGAATTGGAGTCCCCATTGGCAAAATTAGTATTTCTAGCCCTTTGAAGCCAGTACTTTTCTAGAAATTGGAACAAATTACGTCGTTTTACAAAAAAAGGTTCTTGGAGATTTTGTAAATTTATGTTCGACTGATCTATTAATAATCGTTCTTGAATTTCTTCAAGTTTTTTATCCACTAACGAAAGTTGTCTAAACACATTACCAAATCTAGTTTTATTATTCCACTCCTTAGCTTTTACTTTTAAGAGTTTACATTTTTGTACAAGCCGAAACATAAAAGAACCAGAAAACTTAGTGCACCAAGTCTTCTTTACAAGAATATCGAAATCTTTACGTAGGCACCACATTTTCTCAAATTTAAACGGGTGAGCTTTTTGTAATTGTGACGATAAATAAGATAACAAAACAATACAGTGATCAGAGGAAGTAAATATATTATGCTTTACTTGGGCTGTAGGAAACTTATGCAACCAATCCAAACTAACCAATCATTTGTCTAATCTCTCGTAAATGTTGCCTTCTCCACTTCTTTTTTTCCTCCATGTAAATCGTTGCCCATGAAATGGAAGTTCAGTACAGGCACAACGGTTTTTAACCTCATTCATTAGAGTAAATCGATTTATAGCAGTAGGGGCACCCCCTTCTTTATCCGAATAAAAACTAATTTCGTTAAAGTCACCAAGAAGGATATATGGGACATTAATAGTAGGCACATACTCCATTAATTCTTCCCAAAACAGATGCTTAGAATCAAGATCAGCAGAGCATATAAAAAAATAGCAACAAAGACATAGTCTAAAGATAATAGCTTTATATTACATGCTAAGAAACAAGCACTTTTATATATTACATCAAGTCGAAATGGATTACTAATACTGGATTTCCACATCACCCAAACCCCATCAGATCTTCCCAAAGATGGCAAACATTCAACATCACAAAAACCACATCTTCTTACACAAGAGGTAGAAGGAATTTAAGAGATTTTGTTTCACAAATCATCATTATATCAATGTGATTTGTAGAACAATAGCTCTTTATTTCTGCAAGAAGGTTTTTTCTTTGACTACCACGAACATTCCAAAAAGCCATCGACATTTAAAACATGGCTTGGGTGTGAAAAAAACTTTGACATTAATTTTTATTTTTCTTTAGAGCAGAGGAGTGACCTTCATACTCCAGGCTGCTCTTCCTCCACTTAACAGAGCTGGAATGAGAGGAGAGAGTCTTTTGATCATCAGGCGCCACCCCCATGGCTTCAATTCTCTTGACAACAGAGCTACTAGAGGATAGAGAGTGGAAAGAGGAATATGGTATAGGCCCACAAGCTTGCAAAAACATGTTCAGCATCATCAAGAAGTTAGGTGTCTGACTCATCATCAGAGATGATGCTGATAGGTTCACCAACCTCACATCCATCCTCAGGATATAAAGCCATAAAATGGATTAACAAAAAACAAATCCTCTGGGTACCTTACCTGTAGGGGAATTGGAACATCAACAATAGCCTGAGCAGAGGGGGTGGCAGCCTTGATAAGACACGCTCCATCTCCGCTAACACTCACAGTCACCAAGCCTGATGGTTGGGCTTGAGGAGGGGCAACCACGAGAGGCATAGTATTAACAATACGCTCATCATCAGAACTTGACACTGATTCCACACAAGGGGAGGAAGCCAATAGAATAGACTTGCCCTTACCTAAAGAAATTGGGTTAACCCCCCTTTTCTTATTAGGAAGAGAAGAAGAGTCAATAATCTTAATGCCCTTACCCACAGCTTTACCAACTTTATTAGCTTTCTTACCATCAGCATCTTTAAAACCAAAATTTCCAACTTTTCTAACAAAAACATTAGGCTTAATGTGAACCACATTGGCTTCCACAACCATGATTTCACAGTTTTCTTGCCTTTGAGCTTTCATTAGAGTCTCAGAAATCAATCTTTGCTTCGGATTTTTAAGCAATTTCACATGAACTTCCTTTTGAGGAGAGCATAATAAAGCACACACATCAATAGAATGAGTTTCATCACCAAAAGGAACAACCAGCCGAGAAATCTTCATACCATATCACATAGCCACATACTTTACCACCAGCTCTAATTAATTTAGCATATTCAGGCAAGGGTTTAGTTATATCCACCTGGATACAAGCACGAGCAAAGCAGATCTTGTTTCTAAGCAAAGAATTTTGATCAAGCTTCACCAGAGTGCCAATATCATTAGTAGCAAACAGATTAGCAACGGATTCATGATTCAACAATTCAGTTGGAAAACGAGGAATACGAGCCCATAAATCAACCCACTTGATATCCTCACAAAATGGGTCAAAATTTGACTTCCAAGGTTGAATGACAAAGAGTTCACCTTGGACATGCCAATGTCTCTCACTCCAAACCAAAAAACAATCATTAGGGTTAGCAAACCTAACCATAACCCAATTATTTCCCATTTTCAAATACTCTAATATCCCCCTTTACAAACTTCCAGTCCGCTTTTATTCTGGAAATAATCGTTCGCAGGTCAACAGGTAACCTAAAATTTTTATCTACCAGACATTGCTTTGATAATTCCTCAATGTCCTTTTGGACTTGAGGAATCTCATCTACAACTTGAAATTGAGGGAATTGAGGAGGGAAAGGAGGGTCATGAGATGAGACCTCTCCCAACTGGATACTCCTAGAAGGAGGAACAAACACAACAAGTATAGGAACATCAAGAGATGGAGCAACAACACAACAATCATCTTTTTTAGTAGAGAAAAGAGCTTCCTTAAAAGATTTATCAGAAGCCATACTAGAAGGACACTCAAACATTAACAACAAAAGGCTAAGAATAAAGCACACACGAAGGCAAATAGAAAGCAACTGATGAATATACTCAACAAAAATTACATGGGCATACCTTATATAGAGATTAGGGTTGTAGAAAACTACACCCCTTTTCTTACTAAACACAGGGTGATAAGCGATACTTACTATCACATTAAATGCAAAATTGCTCATAATGTCCAAAAGGACCATAGATCCATCACAAATTCGCCTCTGCAACTTTGAACACCAGAAACCATCAACCTCAATGAATGACCACAAGCCAAATAAAGGAAGAAAACCTTCCCGAAAAGTACAACCCCACAGAAGCATTAATGCTCTGCCACAAACTCCTCTCCACTTTACCCCCAATTTGAATTTAAACCCTAGAAACCACAACAACTTAATTCTGCAAGCCGCAGAAATACGACTAAGCCGCACGCTAACAAGGAGATTAATACTACTCCAGCACTCTTCATAAATGAAATTGAGGAAGGATTTCACTTTTGAGGGCTCAGACCTCTCATACCTCTCATAATTACCTAGAAGCCAAAAATAAGGGGAATGTTGATAGCTACAGCTACAACGTAGCTTACAGAGGATAATTACTAACTGAAAACACTCAACAGATTGGATAAATTGGAAGATGAATGACCACACAAGAGTAACTAATTGCCATAGATCTTGTTGAAATTGACGAATTTTTCGGATTCCACGCGATGGTTTTCTAGGGTTTTCTGGAAGACAAAGGGGGGTTTCTCTCTTTCTCTATCTAAAAGTCATTTTTTCTTTTTTTCTCTAAGCATCTTTATATTAGTGGATTTGGTTTGTGAATAAGAGTTTTCTCACATAGTGCATGTGTAATTTCTTATACTACCTTTTTTAATGCATTATGCTTTTTTGGTGGATGAATTAAAATAATTAAATGTTGCATCTAATAAAAAATAGAGATATTATTACCTGAAAGGGTGAAATAGGACAAAACATATCAATATTTGAGATATGTGTCACTGTCACATAGGTTGGGGAGAAATTTCTTATATGTTCACTTGTAAATGCAAAATGTTTAATTTGATGTTTAGTAGTAAATATCACTTCCTCTATTTTAATTTAATTGTTTCACTTTGACTTTTACGCTTTTCAATATATAACTTCGACTATCAATATCTTTAACCACCAATCGGTATAACTTATTAAGAGTTCATATTATGAATATATATATTGAGAGAAATCCATTAACATCTTATATGGTAATATTTGTTTCTATGTATTAGCAAATAAATAAGATCAAAATTGACAATGTGAATAATGTAAAAAGTCAAATTCAAATAGCTAAATGAATTTGAAGGCAATTTTTTTTTATGTTTTTGTGAATGCAATATGTTAAATTGACGATGATAATTCTTTTCGAGAATGTCATTATTAGGGCTGTTTAGAGTGCGGTCTAGACCGCACCAAACCACAACCTAACCCGTTCTTTCACGTTTTGGGTTGGTTTGTGATTTCAAAATTGTGGGTTGGTTTGTGATTTCAAGCAAACCGCGATTTGCGATTTGGGTTGGGTTTGAATATTTGTAAAACCAAACCGCACCATAAACCGCAAAACTATTTAGAAGAATGTTTTTTTAAAAGAAAAGTTTATCTATTTTGATTTTTTAACAAAATACACTAGACAAAAGGAATAAGATTAGATTAGATTAGGGTTTATTCACTTCTTTTAGTTCTTTCACATATCTTTTGCTCCTATACATCGTTGATGAAAAAAAATCCTAATTCTTAGATTACAAAACTCATATCGCGGATGAAAAAATACTTTAAATCGCAAATCGTACCGCACCAAACCGTTTCTCGTGATGCGGTTTGGGTTGGTTTGAACAAAAGTGTGGTGCGGTTTGTGTTGAAAAAATGTCAAACCGCATATTTTCAGTTTGGTTCGGGTTACATCCCAAACCGCACCAACCCAACCCGCGAACAGTCCTATTCATTATGCCATCGTCCAAAAATACAAAGAATTGAATATGCAGGATTGAATATTCAAATATAGTTTATCGATCTTATTTAGGATATAATGTATTTAAGAAAATCTTATTCTTATTTTCGTATATTTTAGGTTCAATTAGCATGTTTAAATTTGAGATTTCTCATGAATAATTCACAACCTTAACAACAATAGTTTTTGAAAATTATTCAAGTTTTTTAGTTTAAAGAAGATGGATTTATTTATGGAAGATTTTTTAAAAAGAGGAGGGGTGATTTTATTGATAATAAAACTTTTGACACTTACAATCATCCCATGGAGTCAGTAAAAAAAAATACAAGTATTAAAAACCCTAGACATATCAACATCACTTTTGATCAGATCTGATCTTTTGTTTGATGTCTTTGCATCTTTCTCATTAGAGCTCCTTTGGTGTAACATCTTTTGGTTGATAATACATGATTGGTTCTCGAGATCGGCATCCCTAGACCAACAAACGCTCAACTACTTCCACAAATTTACAAGACCAAAATTCCAAATTTGTATCCCTAGATCTATACACAACAAGCATAAAAAACACCAAACAAAAAATCCACCATGATACGTAAACATGAGGGAGTAAGACCACAACAAGGGGGAGTAAACTAACCGTGTTAGAAGGGGGAGAAAGGCATCACAAAGGATGAAGGATTATTAAAAGTAGAAGACAACAAGGAGTAAAATAAAGCGAAAAACAAGAACACAATACTCAATGAAACAAACTAAAGGTTGAAAATAAGTGGGGCTTACCATGGACAAAAGCATCCAAGTCACGGTTTGCTTTGAAGAGGGAGTTAGAGAGAGAAGAGAGGAAGAATTTTCTATGGAGATCGATATGTTATTCTTGGTTTATGTTAGTAATAAGTAAATGATATTTTTACTCTATTTGAATTATGGGCTAATGCTATGTCTTTGATGCAATCAAACATTCTACGAAATAATTATTTTGAATCTAACCAGCATGTTCTAACTCACACTAGGTAATATCTTAGTAATTTACGACGCATTTTACTTCCATTGTTTTGATAATATATTAGCGTCCCTTTCTTTTAATTGTTTTTTTTACTTAACAATTTATTATGTTTACAATGTATTGGAGATGATACGTTGAGTTAGTTTGTTAACAAGTTAATTCCTTTGTTAACCTTAGTTGCTTCGTTAGTTGAGCTAGTTGCCTTGTAATATAAATAGTTACTCACTGTATTATCCTCATTACAACATCAATAATAGAAAATGTAATATCTTATTTTCTCTCTTTAGCTCATCGAGCTCTCAAGCCACCAACAATGGCTACCATTACTTTCTTTACCTTTCTTCCTCCCTGAATACTCAATTTCATCATAATGTAATAAATATTTTTCGATCCTTTCATTCTTAAATCAAATTGCTCACTCTTCACTTCTCTTTTTTTTCTCCATCTTCTTGGTTGATTTTGCCGTATTAAAATTATGTGATGTAAAATTAGTTATTTGGTGTATTTCTAATTTTATATGCGCTAACTTTACGTTTTCTTCCAATTATATTGTTTCGTTGTCACGTGGTTTTCCATTGTCATGGAAATAAAAGGTGAAACAAAATGGCGAGACTAACAACAGGATTCCCAATATCACTTAATCTAGCTTATCTTTATTCTTTTATTACTTTTAACGAGATGACCACGTAACTTAGATGACCATTACATGGAGGACGTATGGCACAAACTACAAAAAGGTACGTAATAGAGAAAACTATAATGGCCCAGAATAATTGACGTGTCACAATCAAAATTAAAGAATTTTGGCCGTATTCATTATTGATTGACAATAATTAACACCACATACAGGAATCGGACTCGATTTTCTTCGCGCAGGAAACATTTTTGGATGCGTTGGTTTGTTGGGGTAGACATTCAATGCATGCAGAAATTATGGTACATAATTGAATACCCCACGGTCCACACTTTTGATTAACTGAGATTTAGGAAAGGCTAAAATCGTGTGGGAACCACAAAATAAATACTTGTTCTCCACTATTTTTTTTTCTTCCTTTTTTAGAGATTGTTCTCCACTACTTTTGTAACTTTTATTTTAGTCCTACGTTACTTACAAATAGTCTTATTACATAAATCTAATAACTTTTCGTTCCTTCACATTTTCATATTGCATTTAGCATTAAAAAATGGAAACTATTATTATTATTTGCTAGCGTTTAATATAGGATTGTGTTCTGCATTAGGAAACATAATACGTCAAAGTGGAACAAGTAAAAATAAATAAAAGAGGTAATTTTATGATTTTACACTTGTTATAAAATTAACATTATTGCCCACTCTGTCCTTCGGTGCATGCATGGAGATAAGAATGAATAATATAAAAAAAGTTATTGTTCATCTTAATTTATTTATATGGGTTGTAACACTATATTATGAATGAATTTTATTTGAGATCATATTTTGAGCATATTTCAATAGTACTAGAATCAAAATATTTTGAATTACGTCTTGAGTGAGACGGGTTTATAATATCTAATTAAAGGTATCTCTACGAATAGTAAGGAATCACCTCTTATAATGAAATTTATACCCTATCTTATGATACATTATTGTAAGTTTGATCGTATCACCTAAGATATTACACTTATGTAATTTAATATTCTTAGATTGTTTATTTAGAATATAACTTTAATATATTTCAGTCCAAAACGATATATATGTATTGAAAACTCTATTCTTTTAACACAGTTTTAAAAATTATCACATGATACATTTAGATGGTACGCTTTAGAGACAGTATTCTCCCATATCCGTTATTGGACAACTTGTCCCATATCATGGCATTTTTGTAATTTTACTAGCAACTTGATACAATACAATATAGGCAAAATTGGCCTCAACACCCTGAAGTATAGCTCGGGTGCACCCAATACCACCAACTACGACTAGTAGCCTAAACACCACCAACTATGGGGTGGGGTGCATTCCGTACCATAAATGAGGCCGGAAGCCTAAAATGTTGCCGAAGATGGTGGGTTTTTATGGTACAGACTGCACCGCACCCCGTAGTTGGTGGTGATCGCACCCCACCCCGTAGTTGGTGGTGTTTAGGCTACTAGTCATAGTTGGGGGTGTTGGGTGCACCCGAGGTATAGTTGGGGGTGTTGAGGCCAATTTTGCCTACAATATAATATAACATTCACTTGATATAATAAGATGCAGCCAATATATTATATAGTAGTCAATCAATATAATAAAATGGTGTCAAGATATGATATATTAGTCATCTAATATATCAACTAGATTTCAAGTAACAAACCCCAAATAAAAATATATAAATTTTTTTTTTTTTTATAATTTATAATTTTTTTAATATTAATTTTTGTCATAAAAGTTACAAGATTGCCATAATATTGGATAAATTGTCCAATATCTGATATGGGAATATCATTGCTCGTACGCTTTATACTCCTGAGGCTATTCCTTCATGATAAAGGAAAGAGGCAAAAGGGTTAGCACCTTAGCACTCTACAGAACTCCTACTTTTAGAAACCCATCAATAGCCTCATGTGTCATGTCCGATCCCCCAATGGTTGCTAGTTGATCATTTTGATCGTGAGTACTAACTCTTTTGATCACTACAAAAAGAATTAGACTATTACGCTATGTTCTTATGAGATATTAAACTAACTTTCAACAAAATTAAGTCGAGTTAAATAAAATTAATTTAACGATATTAAGTTACGCACTTACGCTCAACAAACATCAGTTGAATTTAATCAGCAAACAAAAAATTAAGTTGAATAACAGAATCATAGTTCATTAAAGCTACATTAAGTTAAGCAAAGATTAATTCGGGAGAATAAAGACTTAGTTTATCATCTAAATTACACATATAGAAAGATTATAATTAATACCTTTACTTGAATTACTATTTTAGCCCCCCTCCCCTCTCTTTTTTTTCTCCCAAACCCTGCCTTTCCCCTACCTCCTTTTCATTAATTTGGAATGCATGGATGATTTCATCCATGGTAAGCCCCTTTTCTCCTTTTATTTTCAGTTTTCAGTTCATTTTCTTATTTTGTTTAATAAATTAGTCTCTCTTTATGAGATTTTTTCAAACCCTGTTATGGGGTTTTTATTCTTTGTTTTGGAGATCTCCTTCTCCCCTTTGGGAGTTGTGAGTATGTTTTTTTTTGTTTTTAGGTATGAGAATTTGTTCTCATTGGTTGAAGTTCGAGACTCAACATGAAGGTATTGGAATCTCGGATGCGGTCAACATGGCTCGATCAAGAATGCTCTTCCCAAACTATATCAGAATGATAGACTTCCTCACCAATAGCTGCTTGATTCAGCAAATACATGGGGGCTGCACTGTATTGCTCGATCTGGTTCATTGTAGTTTCTTCGAAGACGAATTTGATTTAGCTTTGTTTAATTGTATCTTGTTTTTCTTTAATACCTTTTGTAGATGTCGTTTGACATTCAATTGATGAAATTTCTCTTTCCCGTAAAAAAAAAAATCTTTACTTGATGTGTTTATTAGTAAGGCTAATATTATAGTAGGGACAATTAGTAATATCAACCTATATAACTATCTAACATCTACACAAATATATTAAACGGTTTTTTCACCAAATACCCCTGACAAATAAATTTATTCACCAAATACCCCCACTTTTTCAAAATTCACCGATACCCCGACCTTTAAAAAAATTCACCGATACCCTTTTGTTGACGGACGTTAGTCCTCCGTTAGCTTTTATTTACAATTTTGCCCTAAGTCAACCTAATTAGCCCTAAGTCAACCTAATTAGCCCTAAGTCAACCTAATTAGCCCTAAGTCAACCTAATTAATCCTAACTAACCCTAACCCTCCTTCTCCCCTAACCCACCAACCCCCACCCCACCCGCCCCACCCCACCACCCCCGGCCCCACCACCCCCAACAACCGGCCCCACACCAGCCCCTTCCCTCCCCCTCCCCCCAGTTCCCCACTCCCCCTCCCCGCATCCCCCTCCCCCTCCCACGCAGCCTCCCCTTCCCACGCATCCCCCTCCCCCCCCCCACGCATCCCCATCCCCCTCCCACGCAGCCCCCTCCCCGATCCCACCACCCCCGGCCCGCATCAACCGACGAGATCGAGTGAGTGGGGGAAGGGAGGCGCCGCGAGATCGAGGGAGGGGGGACCGACGCGAACCGACGCGAGGGAGGGGGGGACCGACGCATACCGACGCGGGGAGGGGGGGAGACTGATGCGAACCGAAGCGAGGGGAGGGGAGAGTGACGCGAACCGACGCGAGGAGGGAGGGGGGGGGGGAGAGGGGAGGGAGGTCGAGGGGAGGGGGCTGCGTGGGGGCTGCGGGGAGGGGAGGGGAAGGGCTCGCGTGGGCTGCTATAGGGGAGGGGAGGGGAGTGGGGGCCGGGATTGGGTGGTGGGTCTAGGGTTGGGGGGGGGGGTTTGGGGGCCGGAGTTGGGTTAGGGAGATAGAGTTTTAGGGTTTTTAGGGTTTACTTAGGGTTTACTTAGGTTTAATTAGGTTTAATTAGGATTTTTTAGGTTAATTAGTTAATTAGTTAACGGAACACTAACATCCGTTAGCCAAAAGGGTATTTTGGGTAATCTTTTTAAAGGTCAGGGGTATCTGGTGAATTTTTTTAAAGGTCAGGGGTATCTGGTGAATTTTGAAAAAAGTGGGGGTATTTGGTGAATAAATTTATTTGTCAGGGGTATTTGGTGAAAAAATCGTATATTAAAAGGTGTTCTAAAGCAAGTCTACACGCCACGTGGCACTATGCCTTGAGTTGTTTCGTTCCATGTCATCAACATACATCAAAAAAATTAGAAATATGTTCCGTACAAGATTCGACCACGTGACCTCAAGTTAATATAGTAAAGTTCTAACCAATGAACTATCACTAGTACAGAATTATCGATTTGCGTCGGTCCTGGGACCATCATTTGCGTCGGACAATGGTCCGACGGCACAGGTCTCGACGCAAATCGAGATACATGATCTGCGTCGGATGAGGAAACGACGCAGATGAAGAGTTATTTGCGTCGAACTTACGCGATGTCCGACGCACATGACCCGTGAACCCCAGCCATTTTTTAGCTTTTTGCGTCGCATGAATCACTATGTGCGACGCAAATCATGTATTTTTTGTTAAAAAAAAATGAATTTGCGTCGCATCTGTCACTATGTGCGACGCAAATCATGCCTTTTTTATTAAAAAAAAATTGTCTGCGTCAAACATCAAGATCTAAAACCTCAATTTAAATTTACAAACAAAATGAAAAACTAATAGCATGAATTACTCGCATGTATTAAAAACAGAAGTTGTATTGCAGTATGTATTGCAAACAAAATGACAAACTTAAATTTACAGTATGTATTGCAAACAGAAGTTGTATTGCAGAAAATCTAAAACCTAACATTGAATCACTCGCATCCCTCTTGTTGCTGCTGCTACTTTGCTCTTCTGTTTTGCGGAGGCGTACTACCTTGTCGCCGTGCTGCTTTGCCGCTCTGTGTGGGCTCTTTGCCGCCGGTATCACTGCTATTCTCATCCGCCGCTACTGTTGTTATGTTGTTGCATGCGTTGTTGTATCAATCTTCCTCCTTACATGCTGCTTGTGTTTTAGTAAACATGAAAATTTTAGTTTTCAGATCAAAATTGAAAAAACGAATTTTCAGATCTGAAAATTAAAACCGAAAATCAAATCTAAAAAATAAAAAAAATGAAACCCTAAACGAATCAGATCGAAAAAGGAAAAAAAATCAAACATGTGTAGTCGCAAATTGCGAGTTCAGTGGCGATTGCGATTTCTTCAATGGCGATTTCTTCAATTATCAATTGTGTTCTCGCCAAAAAATATCGTGTTCTCGCCAAAAAATATCGTGTTCTCGCCCAAAAATATCGTGTTCTTGCCAAAAAAAATCGTGTTCTGCCATTATCAATTTCTTCAATGGCGATTTCAGATGGGAAGAAGAGTGATTTTAGGGTTTAGAGGAGAGGATGAGAGGCGCTCAAGAGTTGAGAGCGACATGAGAGAGAGAGAGAGAGAGAGAGGGCGGGGGGGAGGCGCTAGAAAAAAAGAACTCGTGTGAGGAAATTGAGTGAGGCGCTAGGGTTAAAGAAAATTGAGTTGGGCTTTTGGGCTGATCTGCGTCGGATGGGCCAAGGGATCCGACGCACATTAGCCTTTTGCAACGCATATTAGTTAAGTGCGACGCAGATAGGGCTTCAAATTTTGTCACTGGATTCAGCGATGTGCGTCGGATGGGCCTCAAAGTCCGACGCACATGAGCTATATGCGTCGCACATCAATAGGGTACGACGCATATGGCTCGTATCTGGTGCTTATGCAATGATGTATTACGACGCACTCTTCACAGCATGCGACGCAAATTAGGCTTTTGCGTCGTTTTGCCTTTCATGCGACGCAAATGGGGCGACGCAAATCGTCCTTTTTCTACTAGTGTATACAACATTAGATGCTCTCTTTTGACATGAACATATTAATAACCCGGGGCATCGCCTGTGCCTAATAACTAGTTTTCTTGAAAACAGGTTAGTGATCTCGGGTTCCTATACCCAAATAACTTCATAATGAAGATATAGAAGGCAGCACAGACAGATGGTTACATTTCGCTAAATTGGTGAAATACTTTCTAGCTAGTAAGGTTCGTTGCCATCTATAATCTAATTAATATAGTGTAAGTGGACCACATATTTATTACACGTAAATTTATAATTAATACTTATTTATTTTTTACATAGTAAAGAGAAGGACCATGTTTAAACTCCAAATCTCACAATTTTTTGTTCTACTATATACTGGTAAGGGGCTTGAGTTTAGGGTGGAAAAGAACGGGATCCCAACCTCTAATATAAGCACCACACGTGGCAGGATTTGAACCTAAAACTTCTAGAATTTAAGATAAAAAGTCTTTTCAAGTGGCCAATCTAAGTATTACTTGGTATTCTAGGTACCTAAAAGTTCCCAACTCTAACGTTCGTAGGGTTGTGTCATACATTTACGTCAGTAGGTGCACGTATGTCGTTAGCTGTGTACTACGGTTTTATGATTATTGGTTATTAGAATTTAGAAAATCTAAGTCTATCATGATTATTGGTTGTTAGAATTTAGAAAATCATAAGCCTATCGGTATGATGTACTACTACAAGGATGGCAATTCAATTCGGATCCAACCCTCGTCCAATTTGATTTGAGAGAAAAAAATGAGTCGAGTCTGAAAAAAAAATCTGAATCTCACTCCGTTCAATAAGTCCAACTCCGAGTCGGAGGAGGATCGGATTCAGAACTATTAAAATATCCGACTCATTCGATCTGATTCCTACATAATTCGACCCGGCATCCGGATATGACTTTCAAGCAATTAGTCTTATTTTTTTTATATTAATGTATTATATATGTATATTCAGACTCCGAGTTTGAGGCAATTCTATTATATAAGATTTTTCTATTAAATAAAGATATTGTTAAAAAAAATAGTAATGATTAGATTATTTTCAGTATAGAAGATTTCAAAATGATGGTTAAAAAAAATAGTAACGGTTATATTATTTGTTTTATATAAGATTTTTCTATTAAAAAAAGGGGGCGAAAAAAAGTCTGATCAGATCAGATGTTAGGATTTTAAGTCGGATCGGATTTGGATTTTCAGAGTCAGATGTTGGAGTCCGAGTCGGAATTAAAACCCGATTTCTTGTTGGGTCGGAGTTGAATGTTGGAGTCCGAGTCAGATTTATAAAACCAGTCCAAGCCCGACCCGTTACCAGCCTTAACTACAACATCTAATAGTCAATTAACAAAGAGGATACACAAATTTAAGATTGCAACTCTTATGTAAATGTATTTGTACATTTTCTTGATGGTTAGCGAAATATAGCTAAAATACTTCTAATTTGAATCGACAAGTCTTTACCTTGAATGATTAGATACGGTGACATTCTATCAACAATCGAGCTGTACACCAATATTTCCTTTTATTTTCGTCATTTTTCTAATTCTAACTCTCAAATGTTAGTCATTTTTTCATAAAGTTATGGTACCTACCACACTTTTTAGGTCTCTTAAATATTTGTGCCCATGACAATGTAGCAAGTAATTAAAGACAGAGTGAGTACTTAAGAAAGCGTTTTGAGTATAACATATTACACTGTAACTTATTGTGTAACAAAATCTCACACGTGCTAACAAATATAACAACAATAAACATGCACATAATGACACATACTCTAACAAAAATGACATGAACTACCTAAAAAGTGATATGAATAAGATGTCATTATGTCATTTATTTCATGTCAGTTGAATTTTATTTCGATGTCATTTTGTCATATGTTTTCATATCAATTCTGATCTATTTCATGTCATTTTACTTTTGTTTATTGTGTTTTGTCATTTATTTTATATCATTTTTGATGTGTTTCATTTCAGTTTTGTTTTTGTCATCTATGTCATATAACAATTGAGAAGAAAAATGACATACATCTAACTACAAATGACATACATTTAATTACCAATGACATGAACCACACTAATTAATGACAAGAATCCGAACAAAAATAACAGTATATCAACAAGATGAAAATCCAACACAAATTACATACACTTAACTACAAATGATATAGATTACACTAACAATGCATATATTTACACCCAGCAGAAATGCTTTTATTTTTGTTGAGTTCTATATCATTTTTCAACAACTTTTAATCATTTTTCCCTATTTGTTATTTTCAATTTTTTATAAACATTATCATTATTAGACAAATTGATATCATTCATAAGAGAAATGATATCATTTTTGGTGAGTTTTGTATATCATTAACAAGATGTAAATTGATATCATTCTACCCGAACAACCACAACCACCACCCCATCATAACCATCCCCACCAGCCGTTACCACCAACTGACCCACCCACTTAACCACCGAAACCACATACCATCAACATTTAGCCATAATTATCATAAATTTATCACTGCTAATTACTCAAGTTAAAATTTCAATTATTTACCCACAACAACAGTTAAATTTTCTACCGTCAAGAAACCTTTGTTGTTTCGCAATCAAAGCTTCGACTTTTTTTTGTTAATTTCGTCATTACTTAAGTTCTCTTCTCCAAATTTCCGGTTCTCCCTCCTCATTGAAGGAGTATTTAGTACTTGGTTGCCTATAAATAGACCAACATATTTTATTTTAAGTGTGTCTGACAAAAGCTAAAAACTTCCTTAGTGTCTAAAAAGTCAGTGTCTTTATACCTAAGAGAGTTCATTCTTAATGCCTTTGTTTTTATTCTTCCAAAGTTGCTAAAAAATTGTATTACTTTTGGGGTTAAGGGTTTTGAGTGAAATCCTTGTATTCTGAGCTTGAGAATAACAAGACAGACTTATTGTTTAAGTCGTGAGAAGAACAATAATTGTGGGAACTATTGTTGGGAACTTGAGGAGTGAACTCTAGAGAGTATAACAGGGTGTAACTAAATGGTTACCTATTATAGTAGAGAGACTTAAACTCCTAAGTGGTCGAGGTTTTTCTCCTTATATTGAGATAGGAAGTTTCCTTGTAAAATTCTTTTGTGTTCCCTAACTAGCTTTCTATTCCACGAAAAGTTACGCTTATTTCTCACACCATAATTCACCCTATCTTATATGTAGTGTTCCTATTCAAACAATAGTCGGTATCAAAGCCACAACTCTAAAAAATTAGGAAATCGTGTTGAGTAAAAGGTCCTGGAGAATATGAAATACTAGAGAGAAACTGGAAGAAGAGTACTATACCCAAAGGTCGTCCATGTTCAACGGAAAGTTCTACAGCT
Source organism: Beta corolliflora (assembly GCA_947648045.1). Classification (NCBI taxonomy): domain Eukaryota; kingdom Viridiplantae; phylum Streptophyta; class Magnoliopsida; order Caryophyllales; family Amaranthaceae; genus Beta; species Beta corolliflora. The sequence goes on along the minus strand of CANSZD010000211.1, from coordinate 42,563 downwards.
ACTAGAAGAACATAATGGAGATCTTTATCAAAGGTGAGAACTATCAGGTATGGAGAGTCATTGAGATAGATGATTTATGTTCACTATCATAAATGACAAGAAAGAGGTAGTTCCTAAATCTATAACTGATTATGTTAAAGAAGACATTGAAAATATGGAAGTTTTGTTAAACTTTCCATTGTGGTCTTGGATCTCATGAACACAACCGTATCATGGGATGCAAAACCGCAAAGCAAATATGGGATCTCTTTGAAGCCACTCATGAAGGAACGAGTTAAGTTAAGAGATCTAAAATTGATTTACTGATGAATCAATATAAGCTTTTTCAGATCAAAATCTCAGGAATCTAATCAAGAGATATTGGTTCGTTTTACTACTCCCTCCGTCCCAAAAAGATACGAACACTTGTTTGGACACGTAGATTAAGGTGTGATAGATTATAGTGTGGTTATCAAATGTTATTTTATAAAGAAGTAGATGTGTTAGGAGTTGGTGGGGTATTTTTTATGGGAGGAGAGAGCAAGCTGGATAATTTTTTATTTATGAATGTAAAGAGTAGGCCAAAGGGGTGTAAAAGAAATAATACAGTAATAGCAGGTACAATTCAAAATTAAAATTTTGAAATTAATTTGGGACAAACATAAAAGGAAAGCATTCATACTATTCTGGGACGGAGGGAATAATATAATTAATGAGCTAACCTCTCATGTTAAAATGATTTCATCTGAGAAACAATTATGCAGGGTCCGAAGGAGTCTTCCTAAGGATCGTTGGATGGCTAAGAATACTGCTTTGTAGGAAGCCAAGGACTTTACCAAGTTCAATTTGGAACAACTTATTGGTTCTCTCTTATGATTCACGAGTTACACTTGGACACTGAGAATGGTGACATGTCCAAGCAGAAGTCCATTACCTTGAAAGCTGATGAAAGTGATGACTCAGAAAGTGATGAAGAATAAACTGTTCTCATGCATGGTCCGAAAATTCAAAAGAATGTTTAGGAACATAAAGGGTAGAGACTTTAAAGGTAAGAACAAAAAATATACTAACAAGTGTACTTGTCATAATTGTGGCAATTTCGATCACTTTATCAAGGAGTGTCTGCAATGGGAACAAGAGAAGGGTAAGGACAAAGGAAGGGAACGAGGCAAGGATAGGAACAAGATTTCCTGTACGAGTTTGACACGAAGAAGTCAATGATTGCTACATGGGGAAGCAATGACTCTGAGGAAGAAGAATATACTCAACTATGTGAAGAGACAACAAACTTTTGTTTCATGGCTGTTGATGATCCAAAATCAGATGATGAATTCGAGTCTCTTGAGGCAAGTCTAGACACTATAAAACTTGTCTAAATTCTTTAACTAATAAAAACATTTAATTCAAATTGATGCTATTAATGACTCGTAAATATGAGTCTTCTAAATTAGAACATAGTGAACATGCTTTAATTTTTGCTAAGGAACATATCTTCTGGCTTAAAAGCATTCAAACTAATATTGAGAATTTTTTTTTGAAATGTTTGATAAGAAAGCTATGAAAATGTTAAAAATGAGAATATTTTCTAAGTCATGAGTTGTCTCACTTAAAAGAGTTTGTTCCTGAAGTGAGTTCCTTTGACGTAAAGCCAGTTCCCTTACAAGGTTTTAGATTTGAAATTGAATATTTAGAAGATGAAATTATATCGCTAAAAGAAGATAAGTAAAACCTTGAAAAGAAACTGTAAGTTGTTAGGAACAAAAACAAGTTTTTACCTATTCCATACTGTATTAAAACCCCCAAACTAGATGTATCGAAGGTCTTGGCTTTCATCATAAGAAGAAACAGGGAAAACCTAAGAAGAGAATAAATTTACCAAGTGATAAAGTCTGTATGTTCTGTGGAAACACAAATCACTACAGAAAAACACGTCCTATATGACTTGTCTTTTTTAACAAGAATTTGAAAGTAAGCAAGTTATAATGGAAAAAGATATCTATTGTTCATGGAGACAAGTAACCCAAGGAAGATTGGATTCTTAACACTAATAATTGTTTCTTTTGCAGGCTAGGGTAAGGGGGAATAACACATGGTACCTGATAGTGGTTGTTCTAAGCATATGTCTGGAGATAAGACAAGATTTCGCTCACTCTCGACCTATGATGGTGGAAGTGTGACTTTTGGTGACAACATGAAAGGTAACATCGTTTCCATAGATATGGTTGGTATGTCACAATCATATTTCATAGAAAATGTTTTTCTAGTTGATGGTTTGAAACATAATCTCTTAAGTATTTCCCAATTCTTTGATAAGGGAAATTGTGTTAAGTTTAATAGTGAAAAGTTTCCGATCTTTAACAAGAACACAAGAGATGTTATTTTGGAAGGAACAAGGAAAGGGAACACATATGGTTTGCATCATGACTTTGTTCCTAGGAAGAACTTAACATGCCTTAGTGTTATTGAAGATGATCATCTTTTATGGCATAAATGCCTTGCTTATGCTAGCTTTTCCATACTTGACAAACCTCGATCAAAAGATCTAGTCTTAGGTCTACCTTCAATTAAATTTCAAATTGATCAAGTTTGTTAGGCATGTGCCAAAGGCTAGCATGTGAGATGCTCGTTTAAATTTAAGAATATTGTTAGCACCACAAGACCATTGGAACTAATTCACCTGGATTTGTTTGGCCCTATGATGATCCAAATTAGAAGTGGTAAGAGATATGTGTTGGTTATTGTTGATGACTCAAGATTTACTTGGGTTATTTTTCCTTCCAGCAAGGGTGAGACTTATGATGAGTTCCTTGTCTTTGCCAATAGCTCAAAATTTGAGTGGCCATAAATTATTGCATATTAGATATGATCATGCCAAGGAACTTAAAAATGGAAAATTTGATGATTTAAGTAGGGAGCATGACTCGGACCATAATTTTTCTATTCCAAGGACATCACAACAAAATGGTGTTAGGTAAAGGAAAAATAGGACCTTGGAGGATATGACTATAACTGTACTGATAGCCAATGGTCTTCGAAGGAAATTTTTGAGCTGAAGCTATGAACACTACTTGTTATATTATAAAGCATGCCATGGTGAGACCTTTGATAAATCAAACTCTTTATGAAATGTATCTTGGTAAAAATCCAATATTACACATTTCAAAACATTTGGTTGTAAATGTTTAGTTCATAATAAGGAGAAAGATATTCTTGGGAAGTTTGATGCTAGGAGTGATAAAGCTATATTTTTACGGTATGCATTAAACAATAAACCTTGTAGAGTTTATAATGCGAGAACTATGTGTGTGGAGGAAAGTGTGCATATTATTTAATGAAACTGACAAGTATGATTCAAGCACACATGTTGATGATGACTTCGAGATTGGACTTGTGAGAGAGTCAAGTTTAAAATATGCAAATCTGATCGTCGATGAAGACGAAGTCATGGGAACAAAGCCACAAGAATAACCTCTTGATCATGTACCCAACGAGGATGAACTAGGTGAGGACGCACAAGTGAATACAACCACTTTTGTTGAGCCTCATTCCCAAGTGCAAGAAGTTGAAAACATTTAAGAAGTTCAAGTTCCTATCCAAGATTTCCAACCAAAGCCTTGGAAGCATCAGCTTTCCCATCCAATGGATCTCATTATTATCAGTGACATCAATAAGACTCAAACGAGATCTCAACTCACGTACTTTTGTGCTTTTCTTGATTTTCTTTCTATTTTGGAACTAGGAACCATGAAGAAGCACTTATTGATGCTGATTGGATTGTTCCCATGCAAGAGGAACTCCATCAATTTGAAAGGAATAAGATTTGGCATTTTGAACCACATCCCAAACACCACAAGGTAAGTGGCTTGAAGTGGGTGATTAAGAACAAATTGAATGAGTTTGGAATAATTGTAAGGAACAAGGGTTGTTTGGTTGCGAAAGGATATAATTGACAGTAATACATTGATTATGAGTAAACTTCTACTCCAGTGGCAAGATTGGAAGCTATAAGAATATTTGTTGTCTTTGCTGCTTTTATGGGTTTTAAATTGTATCAAATGGATGTTACATGTGCCTTTTTAAATGGTTATTTATATGAGGAAGTTTATGTAAAACAACCTCCTGGATTGAAAAATAAGGATTTTCCTAATCATGTCTACAAGCTTGACAAAGCTCTTATGGGTTGAAGCAAGCTCCTAAGCATGGTATGAAAGGCTTTCTGAGTTCCTTCTTGAAAATGAGTTTAAAAGAAGAAATGTTGATAGAACTTTGTTTTTGAAATTAAAAGGAAAGTATTTGTTAGCAGTTCAAATATATGTTCATGATATTATATTTGGTGCAACTAATAAATCTTTATGCAAGGATTTTGCTAAGCTTATGAGTAAAGAAATTGAAATGAGTATGATGACTGAACTTCACTTCTTTATGGGTCTTAAAATAAAACAAACAAAAGAAGCAATTTACATCCATCAACAAAAATACATTAAGGAACTCTTGAAAAAGTATGGTTCAAAAACTTCTAAAATAAACATACACCTATGAGGTACGACTGGTTCCTTATTGTATTTAACTGTAAGCTTGCAGCAGTGAAGATAATTTTAAGATACCTCAAGGGAACAGATGATCTAAGTTTATTCTACACAAGAAGTGATACTTTTGAATTGAAAGAATATATTGATGTAGGTTATGGCAGGGATTTGGTAAATATAAAGACCACGTCATGTATGGTTCAGTTTCTTAGTCATAATTTATTTTCTTGGAGCATTAAGAAGCAAAATGTAATTGCTTTATCTACTGCAGAGGCATAATATGTTCCAGCAGCAATATGTTGTTCCTAAATGCTTTGGATAAAACAACTTCGTGACTATGAAATTTACTAATTGTGTTCCCATCTATTGTGATAATGCTAGTGCAATTAGTATTTCTAAAGGTCCTGTTCATCATTCTAGAGTCAAACACATTCACCATCACTTTCTAAAAGATAATGTTGCGAAGGGCTTCATAAAATTGGAATATTGTGAAACCGAGTATCAAATTGCTAATATCCTAACTAAGCCCTTATGTAGAGAAAGGTTTGAGATACTAAGACTGGAACTAGGCTTAATGAAGTAAAAATAAACTGCTATAATATTTCTCCTTTGTGGTTTGATTTTTTAACATTGCTCATATGTGAATTGAACTGAATGTTTCATATTGTGGAAATTCATCACAAATTATTATATATGTGTAGACACATAATCGTGTCTCCCCGACCCATTTAAGGACCCAATGATGAAACATACCTCGATCTTAATTAATCCGACCAAAGCAGAGAGCAGTCTGAAGAGCCAGAACCAAAACTGTTTTTAAAGCATAAAGCTTATTTATTTGCATTAAAGATCCAAAATCCAAGTTTAAAGCCCAATTAGTTATTCATGATAATTAATTGTATTTTGAGCCCACAAATTAAATATTTTGAGCCCAGAAAACCCCAGTTAATTATTCATGATAATTAATTGTATTTATTTATTATTTTAAAAAATATTTTCAAAAATAAATAATTATTTTCAAGTAAAGGATTTTTAAGTAGAAATCAGATTTTATCTCGTAATATAGCTGGTTTCTGGATTTAAAGATAAAAGATAAAAAGAATCTTTAAAAAACCGCGTTAAACAAAAAAGGCTGGCATTAGTAATGCATCTGCGCGCGGCTGTGCGCGTGGCGCACATGCGATGTGCGTTCAGCGCACCACTTTTTCACGTGACACGTGGCTCTGCGTGTCGCACACAGTCATGCGTTCCGCGCATTGCACTTTCTTATCTTTTTTTTTTAAAGTTTTCCTATAAATATATAAGCTAATGATTTTCGGATCTAGGACATTTTAAACCCTCTTTACACCCGAATACTTGCGATCTCTCATGGCGAAAATACTCTCATACTTTCATACTTTCATACTCAAACACACAAACACATAAACACAAAGTTGTCATGACGATTTCATACTTTGATCGATCTTCACAAGTTTTCATTGAAAGGCTTCACGATTTCTCCTCTCGAAGGTTGTTATTCCCGCAAACCCAAAGCACACCGGTATATTCCTGAGGGTACATAAACATTTCTTATTTATTTTATTGAAGTTATTAATGATTCTTTCATGATGTAGATCTTTAATAAAAAGTTATTCTTTTGTACATTATAATCTCTACACTTTCTTTCTTATTTTCTTATATATTTTCTATGATTTTCTTACTTATGCTTTCATCACCAACATGTTGTTATTGCTAATCAAGACCTAAGAAATTGTTCTAACGCCTAATCAGATAATTTGAACAACCTATTAGGAACCCAGTAATTTTGATTGCTTAAGAACGTATCACTAAAAAGTTGTTATTTTCATGTGTTTAATAAACCAATCTAGACTAATATTTTTATGGTGTGTGAAAATATTATTTGGTTGTTCTTTGGTATAAACTTTGATATGAATCGATATTTAGTAGAGGCCAATGGGAGAACGTGGTTCCTGACCGTATTCGTACCCTTATCCAGAACTGAATCTATGGTTCATTAAACATTCATGGAGTCATGAAGGGGAAATCTACATTAGATAAGTCCCAAAGTTGTCCCTATAATTTCCCAATATCCAATTAGGTTTATGAGTCTTCCTTTAAAGACTTGTTGGCGACTTCAAAATATTTTTCAATAAAACCTTTACAATGAGGTAGTCAAATACGCGCTCACACCGCTTAGGGGAATAAAATCACGCCTATAAATTGGCGACTTCATTGGGGAGGATTTTTAAAAAAATTATTTTTTTAAATGAGTGGGTGAAACTTGAAATATACGATTCATTCTCTTTTTATGGCTTAGAATAACATTTTGTTTTGCATATGCATGGCTACTGATTTAAGCCTCCATAAGGACAATCTTCCTTGCCTCATTAACGCATATTCTATGTGTGAGGCCACCACCCGGGGGTTTGTGCTTTGTCCTTTTGAAAGCTTCATGAGCAATAGTGTTGGATCTTAGTCATAAGCAAACCCGCCTAACCATGTCATTGTTCTCTTGTTCCTGACTTGGGAACTGAAGTGCGTCTTACACGTGGCCACCTTTTTAAGCAAAGGTACAAATCATGGGATCATTCTCTTAATCATGGACCCTTTTCAGCCTTAACCTAAACCTGACCGTAGTTGAAACGTAGAACTGGACTTTAGGTTCAGAACTTATGCATCCAATATGACATTTGGTTGTGATTGCAATTTTTGCCTGTTATTAACTTGTCGAAACGTTGATGTGTATTGCGCCTAAAATTGCGTTTAAAACGATCGTCGAAATTGACCAAACCGTTGCCGTATTGACAACTTGCATGCCGGAGGGCAGTGCGCCAAACGCACCATGGTGCGCCTGGCGCACAGTCCTGCGCCGGACGCATAGGCTTCACGACGAGCGCTCTCTGGTGTGTGGCGCGCAGCGTTTACGTCTCATGTTATTGCAAATTCGGCTATCATTTAAGTCAATAAAGTTTGTTTATAAATCCGTCTTAATGTCATACTTGTCGTCGCATCCCAAAATTATGTGGAATTAGCCAAAACCTCGCCTAAATCGCCATATAACATGCCGGGTAGCAGTGCACCAAACCCATTGAGTTGCCCCTGGCGCACTGCTCTCGCGCCGGACGTACAGGCTGCGCGCCACGTGCAACGTTATTGCATGGTGCGCATCCTGTGCATCTCATATTTTTGTCCATTTAGTCGTCGTAGTGGTCAATTCTATAATTTTTTTTTCCGTCTGCATTCATGTAGAGTCATGATCGTTCTTAGAGTCCTTTTGTCTAAACCCAAACTCACCAAATTCAAACATAAGAATCAATCTTTTCATACATATCTTCTAAGGTCGAGTCTATCCTAAAAAAGTGCATCTAGAAAAGTGATAATCGTAGAGTTAGAGTCGTCATGCATGTCTACCTCCTCCTATTTTATACAACTAATCTTCCCTATCAATCCTACCATATCATATTCCATCTGTTTCAAAAACATATCATTTTCATAATCAATCCTACACCGTCTTCTATTCTATCCTTTTTTGAAAATATTTACTAATCTTCATCATACCACATGTACAAAAAAAACCCTTTTCACAAAAATTAATCGATCTTTAATCATCCATCATTTTTTCCCAATAAAAGATAAAAACAAGGGGTCCCTTTTGAAAACGAATTTCGAAAATTCTAAGTCTAGTCCGAATACCTCTAATCCAATCAACCCAATCCCAATCCATTTGCATTGATCCTAGGCCTATATAAGTTTGAGTCCTTGCATTCATTTTAGGTTCATGTGTATTAGAATCCATTTGCATTTATCCTAGGCCCATCGAAGCTTGAGTCCATACATTCATATTAGGCCCATGTGAGTCCATGTATTCATATTAGGCCCACTTGCATTATAATCCATCTTAGGCCCAATCTAAGTCTCATCTCAGCCCATTCCAATCTAAGTCTCATCTAAGTCTCGTCTCATCCCATTCCAATCTAAGTTTAATCCTAATCCAATCTAAAAATTAGGTCCATTTAGGCCCAATTCATACCTTAGGTCTAGTTTGCATCTCTATGTAACCCTAATCAAGTTTTAGGACTATAAAAGTCCAATTATAATTCTAGTTTGCATCTCTATGTAAGCCCTAGTAAAGTCTTAGGACTATAAAAGCCCAATTAATACCCTAGGTCTAGTTTGCATCTTTATGTAAGCCCTATTCAAGTATTAAGACTATAAAATCCCAATCCTAAGTCTAGTTTGCATCTCTATGTATGGCTTAGTCAAGTCTTAGGACTATAAAAGCCTAATTCATACCCTAGGTCTAGTTTGCATCTTCATGTAAACCCTAGCCAAGTCTTAGGACTATAAAAGCCCAATCATAGGTCTAGTTTGCATCTCTATGTAAGCCTTAATCAAGTCTTAGGACTATAAAAACCCAATTCATACCCTAGGTATAGTTTGCATCTCCATGTAAGCCCTAGTCAAGTCTTCAGACCATAAAAGCCAAATCCTAGGTCTAGTTTGCATCTCTATCTAAGCGTTAGTTAAATCCAATTCCAAACCCATATAGGACGAAGTCCAAACTCTAAACCCATTAATCTTTTGGTCTAGCCTGCTTGCTCTAATTGTTAGTTCAAAGTCTAGCCACCCTTAGGTCTAGTCTGCTTACTCTAAATGTAAGTTCAAAGTCTAGCCTTCCCTATCGCCTAGGCTGCTTACTCTCCCGTAAGTTCAAAGTCTAGTATTCCCTAAAGCCCACATAGTCAATCTTTAGTGAGCCTAGCTTGCTCACTTTCCCGCAGGTTCAAAGTCTGGTATTCCCTAAAGTCCACATAGGCAATCTTCTTTGAGTCTAGTCTGCTTATTCTACCTGTAAGTTCAAAGCCTAGTATTCCCTAAAGCCTAGTCATTGAGTCCAGTATGCTTGCATATAGTTAGGCCCATGTCAATATCATGGTCAAGCCCATACTAGTTCAATACCATATCCATTTCTAATCCTCCATTTTCCATTTTCATTTCCCATTTCCCATTTCCCATTTCCATTTCCTATTTTCATTTCCCAATTTCATTTCTCAATTTCATTTCTCATTTCCATTTCCTATTTCGAAAATCATTTATCTTAAAACTTACAAGAGAGGTCAAATCGATTCTGTTCATGATTTGTCGAGAGCTTACAACTTCGGAATGCCTGATGGAGAAAAAAAAGTTGAGCCTACTCTAATGCTCATCACGCACACTATCACCACCCGACTTCAGTTAGAGTCATGAAGATTATTTTGGACTGCCTTCACAATAGAGGCGCGATCATTTCTATAGGGTCTACTCCGAACCCTACAGCTAATGAAAAATTCAAAAGGTGCAACCTATATTTCTACTGTGAATTCCAACGTGTATAATGAACATATGACACCTAGTGTTGGATCCTACAAATGCACTGCAAAATATGGTCGATGATGGCAGACTTCTAATACTTGATACTTGCTACAACGAGAATTAGCATCACCAGCAACCCTTTTGCGCAGTGCATCAACAATTCAACATGCTTAGTTATTTATTTCCAGATTTCTAGGTTGAGTCAGAGAGTCCTTACCCTAAGCCATTTATGTCCTTTCCCCACAGAGTCTATGTCACTTTAGGACATCATTTATTATAGCCTTTCCATTATTATTTCATTTTACTTTATTTGTATTTTCATTAGCCTTTCACCATCATTTATGCTTCAAATTTGATGATGAAACTCGAATCAGATTGTCTCTAATGACCTTGGTTAATTAAAAAAATACAAAAAAAAAAAAAAAAAAGAAAAAGAAAATAATGGGCATACTTTGTATTAAGAGTTATTTCTCTCTCTCCTCCATCATTCTAATAAGCCATCACTCTCCATAAGCCATCTTCATGCCACCCAAGAAAATAAAAATCCATTGAGCCATCATCTCCATGATCCACATACCAAAGTAATCTTTCAATACCAATGCTCCACAAAAATCCTTCAAACCTTCCAATACCCAAAACCACAAAAACTTGTGTGCAAGCCTCAGTACATAAAAAGTCAATGCCAGGCAACATTAAAAAAAAGTGAAGAAAAAGTCAACGTGCGAAAAAAGCAAAAGCAAAAGAAAACGCACAAAGCAATGGAAACGCAAAAAGAAAAAGCCAAAGGAAAAGAAAATATAAGTCAAACTAGGAGGCTTGTACACAAGTTCTACCCCTCATTCAAATCCTTTAATCCATCAAACCTTAAGCCAATTATCCAAATCCATGATCCTACCTTAGCCCAACCAATCGAACCTTCATCAAAATTTCAAACTTCTAACCTTTCAACATTTCCTAACTCTTTCTTCAAGGTATGTCCAAGCCCGCTAGGTTGAAAACCCGAAAGGGTGGCATGGGAAAAAGTTAGGGCACAAAAAAGAAACTCAGATCAAGAACTATGAATGGTCTGATTCCGCAAGGATACGTAGGAATCCTCATCTCGAGGTCCGACCGCTTTAAAAATAAAATCAATCAATGTCTAATGATTTGACTTTCTAAAATTGAAGAGCATGCTCATTCTAGATCCTGACATAGACTCGAGTCTGAACCGAGCCTTGTCAATGCCTTTTCCACCTATATCTATTTTGAGTCACAAATTCAAACTTTTTACTTCTTAATCCAAACCCTCCTTATCCCTGAAGGACTCTCCAATAATTCCATGATCTCTGACAACATTTGACTTTGCCTGTATCAACTCCCCAAAGAAGAAGCCCCAGTGAAGAACTCTGAATGCTCAATACAGATCAAGTACATTCCAATCTGGCTCAAAATGCCAAATTTAAGACAAGCTTACCCAAAGTGAGGGCTTTCTATATATGTGGTGGTTCCTCCAAATCAAACTCCCAAAGAGTTGTAATCTGCGGAGATCACTTGCGGACCCCGATTATTTATCAAAACAGTTTTCGAAAATCATTCTATCTCTCTACCTATCCAGACCTCATAGTCTTGCATAACCATGACCTTGCATTATGTTTCATCCTCCTTAGCTTTACATAACCCTAATTCTTGTATAGCGTCTTGTGCGTCCTTAGAGAGTCTATGTTTGCATTATTGCATCATTATGTGCATTATGATCTAAGTTGTTTACACCTATCTGCTAACATCTTCTCCTGCAGGTAATCATATTACTTGTATTTATCGTGTTGCAAACTAACTTTGTTTTGCAGAACTCGGCGATATATAGATCAGTTCTAAACTGTAGAGCGTTTAGAATAGTTCTCCGTCCCGACACCGCTTACTTTGACTTTCGGTTTCCTGAACCTCAGTCAAAGTGGGGGCTTCCGTAGACACATAATCGTGTCTCCCCATTTAAGGACCCAATGATAAAACATATCGCTGTCTTAATTGGTCTGACCCAAGGGGAGAGAGCGATCCAGAAGAGACAGGCTCAAAATTGTTTTTAAAGCATAAAAGTTATTTATTTGCATTCAAGATCCAAAACCCAATTTTAAAGGCCAATTAATTATTCTTGATAATTAATTGCATTTTGAGCCCACAAATCAAATATTTTGAGTCCAATCCTTTGAAAAGCCCAATTAATTATTCATGATAATTAATTATATTTAATTACTGTATTATTTAAATAAATATTTCAAGCAAAGGATTTTTAAGTTGAAATCAGATTTTATCTCGCATAATAGCTGGTTTCCGGATTTAAAGATAAAAGATAAAAAGAATCTTTAGAAAACCGCTTTAAACAAAAAAGGCTAGCCAGTTTAGTAATGCGTGCGCGCGGCCGCAGCGATCTGTGCGCTTGGCGCACGGAGTTGGATTGCCCTCAGCGCACCACTTTGCGCATGACACGTGGCCTTACGTGTCATGCATGCATAGCCATGGGTGACACACAATCTTTTGCGTGGAGCGCACTACCCTTTCTTATCTTTTTGTTTAAAAGTTTTCTTATAGATAACCTAATGATTTCCGGATTTAGGACACTTTAAACACTCTTTACACCCGAATACGTGCAATCTCTCAAGGCGAAAAATACTCTCATACTCTCATACTTTCGTACTCAAATACACAAACACATAAACACATACTTTTACTTTGATCGATCTTCACAAGTTTTCATTGAAATGCTTCACGATTTTTCCTCTCGAAGGTTGTTATTCCCGCAGATCCAAACCACGCTGGTATATTCTTGAGGGTCCTTAAATCTGTTTTATTTATTTTATTGAAGATTTGTTTCATGATGTAGATCTTGAATAAAAATTGGTTCTTTTGGACATTCTAAACTAGGGATGATAAAGAGTCAAGTTTGTTCGTGAACAGTTCAAGCTCAGCTCATTTAACATTTGGCAAAGCTCGTCTAGAACAAAGTTCGGCTCGTTAAGCTTCGAGCTCGGCTCGATCGAGATCGAATAAACTTAAACGAACACAAGCCGAGCAGACCATAGTTCGGGCTCAGCTCGACCGATAAACAACCCTAGTCCTGCTTATGCTTTCATCACCAACATGTTATTATTGCTAATCAAGACCTAAGAAATTATTCTAACGCCTAATCAGATAATTTGGACAACCTATTAGGAACCTAGTAATTTTAATTGCTTAATAACGTATCATTAAAAAGTAGTCTTTTTCATGTGTATATTTTTAGGGTGTGTGAAAATGTTATTTGGTTGTTCTTTTGTATAAACTTTGTTATGAATCGATATTTATTAGAGGCTGGCAATGGGAAAACGTAGTTCCTAACCGTGTTCGTACCCTCATCCCAAACTCAATCTATGGTTCATTGACCATTCATGGAGTCATGATGGGGAAATCTACATTGGATTAGTCCCAAATTTGTCCCAACGATTTGCTAATATTCAATTAGGTTTTTCCTTTAAACACTTGTTGGCGACTTCAAAATATTTTTCAATAAAACCTTTACAACGGGCCTGTTCTCTTCGGCATAAAACAACTGAACTGAACTGAACTGAACTAAACTGAATTGAACTAGCCGAAGCCCGAACCGAACCGAACCGAGCCGACGAATTGAACCAACCGGCAACGGGCGGGCGAACGAATCAATTGAACCGAATTAAATTATAACCAATTAATAGTAATAATAATAATTTAAAAATTAGGACCGAACCGAACCGAACCGAATTGGCGAACGAATTGAACTAAACCGAATCGAAATGAATCAATTGAGTTGAGCGAACAACCGAAGCAAAAATAAGCTGGAGAGAACAGGCCCGTAGTCAAATACGCGCTCACACCACGTAGGTGAATAAAAGCACGCCTACAATGTGCGAAGCATATATATGAGTTGGAATGTTTGAAGACAGCTCACCAATGTCCATTAATATTCCCCTTATTGTTCGTTTGACTAATCTATGCTATAAGAAAGATAAAGAGTAAAAAGATTGACTAAGTTCCCTAATGTAACATTTTCTTTGTTCGCTTTATTATTTTTTCTTTACTAGTTCCCTTCATATTTTTTTATTTTATTTTCCGAGAAATATCAAAAATCCTAAAAATGATCGTAATCTGTTATCTTTTCCTAATAAGATAAAGATTATCCTTCCTTTAATCTTGAAAATATTATTTCTCTTTAGATTGTAAAATTATATTATCTTTATTAGCCGTGTAAATCAATTACACGCTTTCTCTTTGTCTTTTCAAATTCGAAATTCATTGTTCCCATTCTCCTTCTCTGATTTGACACTTTCTCTCTCATCAAACCTCTTCAATTTCTTCAAACACCAGTTCTATCATCATAAACTGAAATCAAATTATCTCCAATGGCAAAAACAAGTTCCTAAACCAAAATCTTCATCTTTTCCAAAATCGGAAAACCCTCTTCTTCTAGACCCACAATCGAATCTCCATTAAATTCTCCAATGGATATTTCACCACTTATAACTGAAGTTCCTCCCACTCGTTCTCTAAGGAAGAGCAAGACAATCGGTGCAAATGATGTGATGGAGACACATGAGCAATTGCATGTTCCCTCTGAGGGTAAGAAGAAGCGGTTCCCTATAAGGGAACAACTAAAAAGGCAAGGGTTCCAAAGCTATTTGAAGCAAAATGAAACTCGAATCCAATACGTATATATGTTCTTGGTTTGTGCATTAATGTAGATTGGTGCAAGAAAGTTCAATTTAGGCAAATTTTGGATGTTTTAAAAGATTCAAATTAAAGTTAGGAACACCTCTTTGAAAATTCTTTTCATAATTCTCTTGGTCCTAAAGCTCTGGATGAGTTTTGTTTAAATAACAAATTGTTTAATAATGGCTACTGTCGTACTAAAGTGGGGAAGATAGAAAAGTTATTTCAATTTCGGTGAAAGGATATATGTGTACATTAAGAAACAAAAGGGTGATTATCCATTCTCGAATATTACTCAAGATGATTTCATTTAGAAATTTGGTGAAAAGAGAGATTCAGCAACTATATTGACCATAATTTTCTATCGTTCCTCTTTCACCTAAAAAAAAAGGCCTTAATACCCCGAATGATCGAAAGAGCCCAAATGGGATGTTATTGGACATGATTGACATGCAATACTTTGATACACATACTCCCATCAATTTTCCCTCTCTAATGATCCAACATCTTAGTCACTACATTGCAAAGAAAGAAGTTTTTGGTTATGGAACCTTAATAACTAAAATTATACTTGATTTCTACATAAAACGATCCAACTCACACTCCATTGGACTAACCACTGGATATTTGCTGAACGAAAAATCTCTAAACTCATTGAATTTGTCTATTGTTGATGAGAAAGAAGAGGAGAAAGAAAAAGAGAAAGAGAAGAAAAGAAGATAAAAAGGAAATAATATCCCATAGGCAGTGGAGGAAGAGAAGAAGAAGGAAGCACTAAAGGTGGTTCCTAGTAGATGGAGCTAGGGTTAGAAATGTTAAAGTGCTTAATTTCCCTCAATTTCCTATTGATGATGAGGCTGATGATGATGAATATCTGCTAGTAATAAATGAAACTTTTGAGGAAGAAGTTGTTACCAAGTCCAAAGTCAGAATCACCTGTTTCCATGGACACATCTTCCTCCAACAAAATAGCCACCCATGTTCCCTCCTCTCCTCAAATTACCTATGTTTCCTCTTCTGCACAAAAACAACCATCACCTCCTACCTCTCATACGGAACAACCATGATCTATTCCTAAGGAACCCACAACTATTCCATCCCCTATGGAACAAGCTGATGTTCCCAAACCACCTCAAGCTGCCCCTGCTATTTGTAGACACATAATTATGTCTCCTCATTTGAGTATCCAATGACGATACATCTATCGTCCTAATCGGTCTGACTCGAAGGGGAGTAATCCAAAGAGTTAAAGTCCAAAATCGTTCTTAAGACCTTAAAGTCTATTTATTTATCCTACAAACAGTTTTAAAAGCCCAATTAATTATTCATGATAATTGATTGAATTTTTAAAACCCAAAGCCCAATTAATTATTCGTGATAATTAATTGTATTTTTAATAAATATTAATTAAACCTGATAATTAATTGTATTCTAAATTAATGTTTTCTAAATTACAAGATATTATAAAAAGTCAGATTTTATCCTTAAGATAGTTGATTTCTGGATTTTAAACGATAGTTTTTAATACGAATAAAAGGAATCTTTGAAAGATTGGATAAATCATAAAATCCGGCCAGATCTATAGATGCACTTTGCACGCCCGAATGCGAGGCCTCGTTTTCGCTCGAAACGAAGCGGATGCGTGCGTGCCGAGCATCATGATGCGCTCTGCGCATTGTAATGGCTGAGCTCAACAGGCCCGTGCCGCGCATCTACAAATCTTATCTGGTTTCTCCCGTTTTCCCTATAAATATCCTTGTTTTCTACTCGGTTTTAGACACACTTTTCTACGAACGTTTCCTATGACTTCCAACTACGAAACACTCTCAAATACTTTAAACACTTCATATTTTTGAATCTCCGTTGATTTTGTATTTCAAGCTTTAAGCATTGCTCTTTTGAAGCTTGTTCATAAGACTAAGGCAATTAAAGTATAAACCTGAGGGTCCTTTAATTTCGTGTCTTTTGTATAACCTTCTTTTCATGGTGTATATGTTTAAACAATTTCATGTCTTTTGTATATTCTTAATCTATACTCTTCTCTTGCTTTTGTACATTTTTTTGGTTCTCATGTTTATTGGTTTCATCAACTCACATGGTTATTATTGCTAATTACAAGACCTAAAAAATATTCTAACGTCTGATAAGATAATTTGGACAATTGGTTTAGGATCCTAGGAATAAGATTGCTAAAATTACATGTCGCTACAAAATTAGTCTTTTTTATGTTTAATGAACCAACTTAAACTAATCTTTCTTAGGGTGTTGGAATCGCATGCTTGATTGTTTAATTTCATAAAACTTGTATAAATCGTGTTATGTAGAGGCCAGCAATGGGCTAACGTGATTCTTGATCATGTTTGTATCCTCACCTCCGAACTCAGTTTTTGATTCAATGACCAATTATGATGTTAGGGGAGATATACATTGGATAAGTCCTTGAGTTGTCCCTAAGATTTTTAAATATCCAATTTGATTTATGAATCTTCCTTTAAAGACTTGTTGACAACTTTAAAACTTTTTTCATTAAAATCCTTCAATGAAGTAGTCAAATACACGCTCACACGACATAGGAAATCAAAATATGCATATAATTTGGTGACTTCACTGGGGAAGATTCAAATTTATATTTGATAAGTGGGTGAAACTTGAAAAAATACAATTCACTCTCTTTTTATACTTTTAAATAACATATTGTTATTTTGCATATGCATGGCTATTCTTCAGATTCACTACAAGGTTATTGTCCTTGCCGCATTAGCGCATGTTTTATGCATGAGGCTACCCTGGGGGTTTGCACTTTGTCCCTTCAAAAAGCTTCAAGAGCGATAGTGTTGGATCTTAGTTATAAGCAAACACACCAAACCATGAGATTGCTCTCTTGTTCCCCACTTGAGACTGGATTGTGTCTTACACGTGGCCATCTTTTTAAGCAAAGATACGAAGCGTAGGATCAATATTTTAGTCCTGGACCTTTTTCGGCCTAAAACTAAAACGAACCATAGTTTAAAATGTTGATCTTAACTTTAGGATGAGACCTACGCATAAATATTACATGCTAATTTGCTTGTTTGTGCTTATTTGTGTTATTACTAATTTGTAAAGATTGGTATGTATTGCACCTAAAATCTGGTCTAAAAAAACTGCCAAATTGACCAAAACTTCAACAAATTGAAAAACTACATACCGGGGAGCAATGCACTAAACAAATTCGATGCGCCTGGCGCACGGCGCACCGCTTTGTACCAGATACATAGGGCGCATGCCACGCATAATAGTGTTGCGCAGCGCGCATCCAATGTTTCTCATGCTATTGTCAATCTGGACGTTATGATGGCCAATTACGCGTTTCATGTCTTGCATTCATTTAAACTCTTTAAATTTTCCACTTTTTTTTCCCCGAAAATCTCAATCTTTTTTCAAAAACTTATTCCTTATATTTTTCAAGTACTTATCATAATCTTTTTCTTATTTCCTATCTCACTAAAAAGAATCTCCATCTTTTTCCTATCTCCTCTCATGTCATAACTCTTTCCATTTTGTCTTTCAACAATACTGTCACCATCTTATATCTCTATCTCCCATCCGTTCCTAGCTTTCCATCTCATCTTTTAGGATTTTCTTTTAGTGACCATCTTATTATAAAAATCTCATTCACTTAGGAATTGTAACTCTATTAGGAGCTCGTCTAGCCCTAATGTCTAGGTTCAATGAGTTACAATTCATCTTCTCATCTAACTTCACCCTTATTAGGAGTCTTAGTCCATGCAACGAAGGAATCTAGAGTCACTAGAGTTCCTCTCATCATAGGAGTCTATAAATCCATACAAGTTTATGCACAATAGGAGTCTAAGTCAATAAGAAATTTTTTCCTTCTTAGAAGTCTAGATCCACTAGAGTCTAATGCATATTAGGATTCCAACATCCTTAGAAGTTTATCAATGAATTCTAAAGTCATTAGAAGTCTATAACATCTAGGATCCTAAAGTCCATTGGACTTCGTGTCCACTAGAATTGCATTCATAATAAAGTCCCTCGCCATTTCATAATCCATCATTCATACACTCCATACATAACTAGAGTCCATAAGCATTTTGGAGTCTCATTGAATACAAACTCCTCATTCCATTCCATGCATTCCACATTTAGTATTCTTGAAGTACAAGCGATATGATTCTCTTTTTTGGGATATGTAGGCAGCATTTACAGGTTCGAACGCATAGATCGAGTCATGCATATAAGCACTAGATCTGGGTGCATCCAAAAACTCAAAATAAAATCATGCACTCATATGGGAAACACCCAATTACAAATCTCTCTTATAGAACTTGAGGTCCTGAAGCAAAATAAAAGGAGGGGTTTACCACTTATCTAATTAATAGGTGGAGAGAGAAATCAACCCATATGATATCAAGGCCTGCAAAAAAAAACTTAGTACAAATATTCTAACCTCCTCCATAAATACAAAAACCACCACAAATATTTGAGCCTTGATAACTTTACAAGAGTGTATAATGTGTTCCAAATTGAGAACGATTTGCTGAAAAACGACCACAACAACAAAGACAATGACATTAATGTCATAGAAGCTCCTACTAGGCCTCGGAGAAAACGCAGGAGAGAATATACCTCACTGGATATAAGTTATGGAACTACTTTTGACCGTCTTCACACTAGAGGTGACTTTCTCCTATTGGGCCTACTCTAGATCCCGACGAAAACAAAAGGGGGCCAAATAGGACAAAAATGCCTACTGCAAGTACCATAGAGGTGTAGACACGAAACTTTGAACCCCTTTTATGATGAACGATTAATAGGAAATTTTCGAATACGAGAAATATGATGGTTGTTAATGCCGTTTCAAAATACAAATAGGAGCAAGGACGAGACCTTCGATGATTTCTCACACGAACCTTTCAAGGATCAAGCAATGAATACTCCGTAGATGGTGCGTGCGGCGCACCCATGGTGCGTCAAGTGCATCCTTGCTGCATGGGGCGCAACCATGGTGTAATCCGTGCATGACAGAGCACAAACTCCGCCATAGAGCGAATGCTTCCGGTTAGAGTGGACGCTCCGCCTTGGAGCACAAGCTCCGTTTTGGCAGGTAATTTTTCAGTTTGTTATGAAGATTTGGGAGCGAACGCTCGGGCCTAGAATGGACACTCCTTGACTCGTTTTTGCCTTAATCATAAAATTCTAACCTTTAAGCCATAAATTTTTGTTTATACACAGTCATAGTTGATATATACGATAGTCGACTTATTAAATAACATGCCTTTTGTTGTACATCATTCGCATTATGTTTAATATGTTAAGTATGTGTTAAATGCTATTATGCCTAAGTCTAATCTCTCATTAAGGGGTCTAAAAATAAGAAGTTCTATGACAAGCTGAAAAAAATCATGTCATGCCTAAATGGTAAAAAGAATAATCATCTTCCCCGTAAGAGTAATTATCTTCCCCATGGGAATAATTACCCGCCAATCACTTTCCTTTTATCCAAAAAATAAAGAATAGGAATGAAATAAAGAATAAGAATAAGAATAAGATTAAGAATAAGAATAAGAATCAGAATTAAAATATGATTTTCTTAAGAGAGAAATCATGGATGATTAAACAAGCATCAAGTTTTGGATTTTTGGGTGAGCGGCTGTAGTGCACCCAGTGCATCCGTGATGCGTGCCGAGCATCATGTTGCTCGCCGCGCAACTTTGTCAAGTCAGCAGCTGAGTAGTTTTACGAATCAATTCTCCAGAACGGGAATATTTAGAAGTACAATGCAATAGGTATCAAATATCAAAAATCAGATTTTTTTTCGATGACAAAGTAAAGAAAATTAAAGGGCTAAGAGAATATTTAGTTTTCCCCTAAGAATAATTACATTCCCCATAGAATAATTACCAAAAATGAGCATACATTAGGTGATCACCTAGATTATATTTTTTGTTCATTAGAAATTAGGGTAAAACTTCCTTTAAAAAGAAATTAGGGTAAAACATCTTTATTATCCAAGTTAGAGAATAAAAGAATGTTGGTGATTTAGTAGCTAAATTTTAGATTTTGTATGAGAATAAATCATGTATGACTAGATAAAAATCAGATTTTTGTCTCAAAATTCAGATTTTGTACCTAATTCTAAACCTTAGTAATCTTAGAAGAACAAAATCTTAGAAAAGAGTGAAGTTCATAAAAAAAAGTTCTAAGTAGTAATCTTAGAAGAACAAAATCTCAAAAATTTAATAGTTAGGTAAATTAAAATTCTAGTATTTCTATAGACCATATACTTAGAAAACCACATAATAAGATTAGGAAAAACCAAAAAATGTACTTCCTCCGTTCCAAACTAAATGCAACAATTTGGATGACACATTCTCCTAAGCAAAATTTCTTAGGGTGAGATTAAGAAAAAGTAAGGGCATGTGACTAAGTTAATAAGGCTTAATTATTTTTAGTAAGGGTATATTCGTAATTTTACACTCAAAATCTTTTCCAAGAATAGAAAGCAGTAAAATGTTGTATTTAATTTGAAATTGCCGTTTTTAGAAACTAGTGCATTTAATTTGGAACGGAGGAAGTAGAAACATTTGCAAATGGTTTACACAATTGATCATTTTGCAAGGTAATTTTTCTTATCCCTTTGTACTTAATTATCTTTTTAATCGCCTACTAAATTTCTTCCTTGTTTTCTCTTATCATTTTTTATATTTTGGACTGTTGCGGGTATGAGGAAATCCAATGGATTTCGAACATAGAAATCATCCCACCTAGATAGCGAACTCTATTGGGGAGACTTTTAGGAATTATGTGATTAAAAGTAGGAAAATGTGGGTTTTTTAATTTGCATGTTGAAATTGTTGTAAATCACCAACAATCATTTCATAAAATTTCAACTTAAATTGTTCATGAATATCTCCGTAAAAATAAGAAGTGGTGTTGTAGTTATGTAAACAATTTTGTTTTTGGAATAAGTTTTATTATTCGATTATGTTATGTAGCTAATTTATAAGAAGTAATATCTTTCATTCCAAATTCAAGATGTTAGTAGAAGCAGAGACTTGAAATTATTTAAAATTTTATTTTTCTAAAATTAATGAAAATTTATACAAAATCATTGGTATAAATTGTTTCCGTCAAGTACCTCTTTAGCTTGTTCATCTTACATAGCTCAAATTAAAATCATTTAGCTAAAACTTAAGGAAGATAAGGTGAAGTAAACATCAGTAGTTTTCCAACCATATATATAAACATTACTATCATATGCATTTTGTACTATTTGTTATCATGTTTACAACAACGTTAATGAGAAACAGTAAATTTCTTAACACTGAATTTCTCTTTTGCTAATGTATTAAGTGAAAAAGGACCTTAATATTATCTAATTGACATTAAATTTTTCTGTCTAGTAATCCATTGTATTTAAAATGCACATGCAAAATTAAAACGTTAGATGAGTTAATTAAGTAATGTTTTTGGTAAAATATTTAACACGTTACCGAGGACTTGTGGATATATCCATAGGTATATATCCCGTAAAGTTTCGTGCATTATTAGAAAATGTTATTGAATTTACAATCAGTGGCAGTACAAAAACATGATATGGGAAATCCAAAGTACAGTGACTAGTTTAACTTCATTAAGAAAAATAATTGACTCACATAAAAAAAAAAAGATAATTATAAATCAATGAGTTTACATAAGTTATTATCACTATCTAATTAAAAGATAAAAATTATCATGAAATATTAAATCAAAAAGTTTAATTAGTCTCTACTTTTTTTTTTAAGTTCATATAAACAAACTTTAATTTTGATGCCATGAAGATCAAGGAGCATCATGGTGAAGATCAAGATTGAAGATTAGCATAGATAATATATTTTGTAAATGTTGTAATAGTTTTCTGTAGATAGTTATTATATCACTCAATTAATAAAAAAAAATATATGCAGATATTTATGCATGATTTTCATAAATAATTTTACAAGTCATTTCTTTTGAATAAAATCAGAAACCAATGTTAGAATATTTCGTGTTTTATATGGGCCTAATATATCATAGTATATGAATAATATGACTGAATCGATAGTTGCAAATCTAGCTAAGTTAAATTGTACGATGATCCATCTTACATTTATAAAAATATTATTGTTCTCCCTAGTCTTCAAATGGATACATTATATAATTTGACATAACTAGATAAGTAAATGTGTACATACTAATTGATTTTAGGTCATTTTGACGTGTATCATTTTAAATTACCATATTCCACTAAGCCAAATATATAACCTCTAAAATCCTTTTCAAATTGACCATTCCCTTCAAATATGAATTAATAATCTTGAAAGAAGATTATTAATCTTTCCATTAAGAATACTTCTTAGAAATTATATCAATCAAAAAGCTACTCAATCCTAATTGGTAGCACTAATTGAAGTGGTTACCTAAACCTTAATTCGTATCACTGATTGGAGTGGTTACCTCAACCTAATTGGTGTCATTAATTGGAGTGATTACCTCAACCTCATTTGGTATCACTAATTGCAGGGATTACCTCAAACCTATTTGGTATCACTAATTGGAGTGATTACCGCAATTAAAATAGATTTGTCTAACTCTATAAGAAAGTTATATTTTCCTTTCCTTTCCTTTTCATCCCCAGTTGAATTAGCCATTTAGGATGAGACACGGATCGAACTACAAAGGTTTTGATCTACGAGTGGATCCCAATCCCGCAATGATTGGTACGTAGTTAACTTTAATGCTTAAACTTATCATATACAAATGATATTTTGGCCTTCTTAAATAAAAAATGATTGAATGTGTATATGTGTAAATTATGTGTTTTTCTTTCTTATGAATAGCCTTTGATTACTTAAAATAGAAAATAACGCATTACTAAGAACCCGTTCTTTAGAATGGAAGAGGGACGAGTCCAGACGTTCGCACCTCTTAACCTAAACCCCGAATCCTATCTCATGTTACGAAAGACCAGACAAGCCTTATATATATGTAGTCATCATCATTTTAAATGATTTTTTTATTAAAATTGATTTTAAAATGATTTATTGAACAAATATGTCCCTGTTCAGAAATTAATATGGTGGCGACTTCAAGTTTTCTATAAAAATCATAGTCTAATAAAAGATGTATGTGAGATTTAGACCGCTAATTAAGACAGTAAAAAATCGGGTACCACAACATGATCGAAGATTGGAGACTTTCGATTTCTCCTACTATCAAAATACCCCAGATTTAAGGTCACTTGTCACATGCAACGTGGTTGTCTAGATTTAGGATTTTATATTATGTCTTTTTATTTTATCTACCCAATCACGCATAGGTTTCCCTTTATTGCATGTAGTCATCATTTCTAATTAATAAATGAGTATTTATTTTCATTTACTCTTACATTAATGAGCATATATAATAGAAATCATGATTGTCGACTTGAAAAAGAAATGAATTGATAATTCTCATTCAAATGACTGTTCTCGAAAGTAATGAACATAATTAGCATAAAAGAGGCATTCATCCCTTCACCATACATGACCATTTCGCTAATCCTTATCATCCATTTTAGCCTAAACACATAACCTTTCTCTCCCTTTAGCCTATCTCATGGGAAGTAAAATTGACATCAATTCAATGGAAAGGGCAAGCAGAAAAAAAAACAAAAAAAAAGAAAGAGAAAAAGAGAAGTGTTGCAAATAAGCCCGTCAATATTTTTGTCACATGCACTTCTTTTAGATCCTTTATCCATAAACTTTCAACCCTAAACGTCCACTTTAACCAAGCCCGCTAGGTCGAAAACCCCTAAGGGCGACTTAGGTAAAAGTCATGGCATTTTCTCATTCATTAGCATGAACTACGAATGGTCTGATTCTACCAATGATACGTAGGAAACTTCACCTTGAGGTCTGACCGCTTTAATTTAAAGCAAACCTACATCAGTATCCATCCCTTTGAAATACCTATTTCTAATCAATAACAATTGCGCCAAAAATCATTGCAAATGGTTCCAAGCAAAATGCCCAGCCACTAACTAAAATGCCGAGAGCTACGACGCCTGATTCCATTATGGATACGTAGGCAACCTCTTTTGAGGTATGACCATTTCAATTCAAAAACTTATTTCTAGGGTTCGTTTAGATCCATGAGGCGATCGTAGAACCAAGAGTTTCCAATACTCATCCCTACCCTTAGAATTAGGCGGGGTTGGATCCCCGCATCACCGGCCTATCTTCTTGCGTGAGTCAATTCATTATGGCTCCATCCTTTTCTTTTTCTTCCCTTCCATTCTATTTAACACATTATAACCTTCTAAGCCAACCATATCATAACCTTTCAACGTTCGGCGCTATAACCGCGCCTCATCCTTTGAGTGTGCCTTTCTTTGGCTTTAATCTCTTCTCCTTTTCACCTTAGGAACCATATAAGGAATCTCGAACACCCACTTAACGTGATGAGATAACTTTGGAATCAAGAAATCAAGTCAAATACTTCATCAACTTTATCTTGTTGGGGGTTTCATCATGAGTCCACACAAGAGGCTTCAAGCCTACCTTGATAAGGACTTCATTACGAGTCCATACATGATATCTTGGGTTCTAGGACCACACGAATACAAGATCACAACTATTTATGGGCTCACTTAGGCACTTAGCATACAAAACTCGAAGCATATACAACTCATGCATTATAAAGACTCATTACGTAACACATTTTAAATCTATCACCCAAATGGATCATCGTTGGGGGCTTCCCATTTCTCTTTCACAAAACTGTTTTCTAGAAAAAAAAAAACTTGAGCTTCTAGAGGAACATGTATCATCATTACATCTAGCTTGCATATCATCTCATTAGTCATAGACTTCTTGCATTAGTGATCGAGTCTAGTCTCGTATAAACATACACACACGAGATTTTTAAGTCGGTATCACACTTGTACATACACTTATACTATACCCTCACGCTTTTAGGTCATCAACATGTCCTATTTCTTCTCGCTTTCGAGTGCATGAACTTTTCATTAGTTATTCCTTCTAGCTTTTAAGAAAATGAACTTTCCGTAAGTTATACTCTTTTCTCGCTTTTTAGCGAATGAACTTTTATTCGAGTTTTTTCCTTCTTGCTTTGGAGTGAATGAAGTTTTCGTAAGTTATGTCTTTCTCGCCTTCAAGCGAATGAACTTTTGTAAGTAATTTCTTTCTCTCTCGCTTTGAGCGACCGAACTTTCAGTAAGTTATTCCTATTCCAATCACTTTTAACCAAATCAATCTACCTTGAATTATTCCTTTCAAGCGAACAAAATTTTCGTAAGTTATTCTTTTCTATCTAGCTTTCAGGCGAATGAATTTTTCGTAAGTTACTCCTTCAAAACAAATCATCTTTACATGCCCTTCTTGTGAATAATCGTTTAGTGAGTTATTCTTTCCTTTCTCGCTGTTGAGCGAATGAACTATTCATCAGTTCCTGCTTTCTGAAGCACTCACCTCATGGGGCATATGCTTGTCCCAGTAATCTTTTTATCTGCATGTTTGTATTCTTTGCGTTATATAGGTATGAAGATATTGACAACGTTAAATCCAGCATTCAACTCTATATGGGTTATATTATGACAAATCCAGCAGATTGTATATGAAGAGACCATCAGAGGAACCATTTGCACATCCCGTGAACATCGACAACACCAAATCCAGCCTTTGACCACTCTATATGGGTTATATTTCTCCAATTGTGCATCATAACAACATTGACTCTGGAGCCTTGAGCCGGTCAACGCTCGATATATCCTATTACACACTATTCATCATTATATATTTGTCTCTGCAAACTTATGCTCATTTTGTAGGTACACATGTTATAAAGAGCGGTCTTAGATTGCAGAACATCGTCTAAGAACGTTCTCCGTCCCGACATCGTATACTTTGAATTCGGTTTTCCAAACCTTAGTCAAAGTGGGGGCTTTTGTAAACACATGATCAAGTCTCCCCACTTTAGTATCCAATGCTGATAAATACCATAGTCCTAATCGATCCTTCCCAAAGTGGAGCAATCCAAAGAGTTAAATTCCAAAAACATTTCTAAGAACTCAAAGTCTATTTATTTATTCCAAGCCTAGTTTTAAAAGCCGAATTAATAATTCATGATACTTAATTATATTTTTACAGCCCAGTTTCAGAAAGCCTAATTAATTAGTCCGAATAATTAATTGTATTTTTAAATAAATATTTTCTAAATCAAAAGATATTATAAACGATTATAAACGATAATATTTAATGAAGATAAAAAAAATCTTTTAAAGATAGGATAAATAATAAAATATGACCAGATCTGTGGATGCCCTTTGCACGCCCAAATGTGTTTGGTGCGCCGACGTTGTGCACGCGCGACATCGAGGCTGTCAGCAAAATTTAAAAGCGCAGAAGCAGATGCGTTGCCGCATAACACGGATGTGCACCGCACATTACTGATGCGTGCCCTGCAACAGGCCTGCGCGATGCGCATCTCCAAATCTTATCCGGTTTCTTCCGTTTTCTCTATAAATAGCCTCGTTTTCTACATGATTTTAGACACACTTTCCTACGAAATTTTCCTATGACTTCCAACTACAAAAACACCCTTAAACACTTTAAACACTTCATACTTCTGAAGCTCCATTGATTTCATATTTCAAGCTTTGAAAATTTCTCTTTTGTAGGTTGTTCATAAGACCAAGGCGATTAAGATATATTCCTCAGGGTCCTTTAATTTATTCGATTTCTATTTAAATCTTTAAACATAGTAACTTTCTTGTCATAATGTATATTTTATATTCTTGATCTCTACGTACTATTTTCTCTATAGTTTTTCTACATATTTCCATGTTCACATGTTTATTACTTTCATCACCTAACATGCTTATGATTGCTGATTACAGGACCAAAATAAATTTTTTAACGTCTAATAAGATAATGTAGACAATTGGTTTGGGATCCCATTAACATGATTGCTTAATAACATGTCACTAGAAATTAGTCTTTTGTGTGTTTAATGAATCGACCTAGACTATTCTTTTTAGGGTGTTGAAATTTAATGCTTGATTGTTTAGTTTCATAAAAAATGTCTATGAATCGTATTAAGTAGAGGCCAGTAATGGGCAAATGTGATTCTTGATCATGTTCGTACCTTCACCCCTCGAATTCAATTTTTGGTTCAATGACCAACGCTGAAGTTATGACGAGGAAATCTACATTGGATAAGTCCCTAAGTTGCCCGTAAATAATATCCAATTAGGATGATGAGTCTTCCTTTAAAGACTTGTTAGAGACTTCAAAATGTTTTTCAATAAAACCGTTCAATGAGGTTGTCAAATACGCTCTCAGACCGCGTGGGGAATAAATATATGCCTACACTATTCCCATATCTCCTGCTGATGTTCCCTCCTCGTCTCTCTCATTGGTTGGTGCTTTCTATACTTAGGAGCATGTTGATCAATTAGACCATTTCTTTGGTCTCACAATGGACAGTACAAATGCTTCCATTGATTTTGGAAAACAAGCTTCGGGGATTGAAGATAGGATGAAGGATATGCATCTTGCGGGAGCTATAGGAGGAAACCACAAGGAAGTGATGAAAGACTAGAAGATGTAGTGGAAGAAGTGGTAGAATCTGCTGTCTCCTAAGACTTTAATTTTTCTTGCTTTGCTTATCTATGTGACTAGTACTTTTGGCCTTTTTTTTTGTATTTTCTGGTGGATATTTTGGTGCTTAATGGAACAAACATTGATTTAAAACTATTGTCTAAGTCTTGTGTGCATCAACTTGTCTTTGAATGGCTAATATTACTAGATTGCGGTTTTGAGAGTTGAATGAATTCTTTGTTATACTAACCAAAATGTTTTTAACATAATGCGGTGTTGTGATGAGTTTTTTGTAGATTAGAGCTTCTTTTCATAAATAATAAAAGCGTGTTTTTGAAAATACCAAAGGGGAAAGAAAAAGGAAATTTAGAGTTAATTAGATTTTTTTTGCCAAAGTTTCAAGTTCCCAGGTTTTTTTTCCAGCTCAATATCTAAGTTAAGTTAAAAGAATGAACTAATAAAATTTATTTAACTTGCTTAAATTTATTGTATATGATTGTTTAATTTATTGTTAATATATTTTTAATAGTATGTCTTTTGTTGCCACCTTCAAAAAGGGGGAAATATTTGACCCTTAGTTTTAAAGAGGACTAAAGTAACAATATACATACAAGTTATTATTTATTGTGTGTTCAAGTTTATATATTGCAAGGTTGATCATCGAAGAACAATGGTAATACTCAAGTCAAGATTAAAGTGAGCTGAATTAACCAAGATTGAAGTGAAGATGCTCCTTCAATGATGAATCAAGCAAGCAATGAAGATTATTATGCATTAGGATGTATAATATATCTCCATGTATTGGTTGAGAAAGGTAAAGGCATAACATTGTGAATTTCTTAAAGGAATTGGGTGATGTTCCTTGGTTGGGAATTGTCCCTTGACACTTGGTCTAAGGAACCCGATTTAGGAAAACACCAAGTCTAAGTAACTAGAAAACGCGTCTAAGGAACTAATAAGTAACCATGAGTTATAACGTGTATTTTAGATTAGTAAATAAGTCGGTAGATATTTTCTAAGTGTTTTAAAATATGTTTCCTTAATTTTAGGAAAACAATTAGTAGATAGATTTTAAATCGAGTTTTATTTTAAATAAATAAATAAAAAGAGTTTATTACATATCTTTATATGAGTGTTTTTAGGAAAGAAGTTTATTTTACTTATTCTTTGGTTAGTTTTGTTAATTGGTATTTAATTAAAATAAAGAAGTTTACGTATATTATTTTATCACGTTTACTTATTTTCCAAAATTTCAAAGCCACCTTCTAAGAGCACGTTTGGATAGTTAGTGGAGTTAGTGGTCCTTGGCTCCCAAGTTAATGAAACATGGAGTCGTGGTCCAAATTGTAGGAAGTTATTGAAGGAGTATTTGGCTTGGTTGCCTATAAATAGATCGACATATTTCATTTTCTAAGTGTGTCTGAAAAAAGCTAAAAACTTTCGAAGTGTCTAGTCAGTGTCTTTATTCCTAAGAGAGTTCATTCTTAATGCCTTTTTTTTTATTATTCTAAAGTTATTCGAAATTGTATTTCTTTTTGGGGTTAAGGGTTTTGAGTGAAATCCTAGTATTGTGAGCTTGAGAGATGCGAGAGAGGACTTATTGTTTAAGTCGTGAGAACAATAGTTGTGAGAACTATAGTTGGAAACTCGAGTTCTTAGTGGAACTTAAGGAGTGAACTCTAGAGAATATAATAGGGTGCAACTGAGTGGTTACCTATTATAGTATAGAGAGTTAAAATACCAAGTGGTTGAGGTTTTAACCTTATATATATTGAGATAGGAAGTTTCATCGTAAAAATCTCTTGTGTTCCCTTAGCGTGTTCCCTTGCTAGCTTTTAATTTTGCGAATAGTTACGCTCATTTCTTCTACTATAATTCACCCCCCTCTTATAGTGTTTTAATTCAAACAACATAGGATTCAACTAAAATTTCATTGAGTGATGATTGGTTGAATTTACTGCATAAAATTCAATCTATGCGATGTTAATTCCGAAAGTAGAAGGTGAGATGGTTTGAGTGGCATGAGTGCGATGTATGCATGTATGCACGCACATACTGACAAGTGTTTTTTCTGGATAAGGAAAAAACAAACTTGTCAAGTTGCGGGGAGTAAAGGGGATCCCAACTTGCCAAGGGTGAGAATCGATCCCATGACCTCTTGGAACCGAGAGAGATGCTCTAACCACTAAGCTATCCCTCACTTTCTGCATCATGTACTGACAAGTACATGTAATGATTGCATGCATACGTAGGTTTGGTATTTATTCCAAATTTTCAGTTCAAATCTGATCTACTCCCTTCGTCCTATATTAGTTCAAACTATTTTAAGGCCCGTAGTTTTGGAAAATGATGTTATGTGGTTATAAATTGGTATTCTATTAAAAGAAGTGTAATGTAATTTTTTCTCCACTCTTTTATAATTGCAACTTTTTAACTTTTACACTATTCATATCATAATTTTCACCAAATTTAATATGTATAAAAAAATGTTATCATGTAATATTTTATTAAATAGGAATTGGGGTTAGCTTAAGTGGTGAGTTTTCCCATCTTAATTCCCTAGCAAAGGCTATGGTTCAATTCCTACCCCAGACAATGGCTTGGAATTTAAGGGAGGGTTGGGGGTGTTTGGCTTGTAATGAGCCTCTAGGTGGGGACCCTGTGCAAGGTTAACCTAGATGATTTCTTCTTAATTACCTTAAATTTTTTTTTTTATTGAATTAGTATCATTATTACCACATGTATATATATATATCTATAATCCAAAGCAAACAATTGCCATGTTCCCACATGTTCTCCCCCCTCCCAAGCAATTGACACAAATTAAACAATAAAAATGTATGTGTTAAGACTCGAACCCATAACATCTCCTTTGATATACAAATATACTAACCAACTAATCTACAATCTCAGATTGATTTTTGATTGTAAATATAAGTAATTATGCTTCTTAAGTTGACACATGAATTTGAGGCCTGCATTAATTAACCTATCAAGTAAATGAGTACTATATTATATACCATTACAATTATATTACTTATCAAGTTTTCGTTTACCATAAAAGTGATAATAAAACACGAAATCAACTTTGCTGCATGATAAAAATCTCTAATGGGCCCACCAAATCATAATTTATGCTTAGCTTATTACAAGATAGAAAATAAAATATTACAAATCTGAAGGAGAAGTTTGAGAATAATATATACTGTAGTTAATTTTAATCAATGTATAGGTAAGAACGGGAATATAATGCGTCTATATGTCCCGGAAAATGATATTGTAGCTATTGTCATGTCGAATCAACCAATTTAAAGGACCTAGCTATGGTATAATTTGAGTTTGTGAGACGTGGGTAACTATTTGTGTTAAATAGACACTTATATACAAGTGATCAGTTTAAGATAAAAAGTTACTCTTCAGACATCGGTAACCTTTTGTCCTAGATGTGTCGTTTTTACTTATATACAAATGATTCATTTAACGTAAAAAACTTTTTTTTTTGTTTAAAAATGACTCATTTTGACTTAAAAAAGTGAATCCTTTTGCCTTTAAAAGTTACTCATTTTGCGAAAAATGAATGATATCACATTGAATTTATTACGCACCTGATAAACAATACTAATCGAAAGTTATGAAACTTTGGAGGTCGTCACGTGTCATCTAAAAGTATACACTGATATGAGGGTATGTAATTCAATTAAGTTCATAAAAAATAACAAACGAATTATATGCAATGGCCCGGAGTATCGCCCGGGGAAACAACTAGTTAAATATTAAAGATATTTAATGGTCAAAATTATGTATTGAGAAACGTGAAAAATCAAAGCATATTATAAAAGAATGCGAAGTAATGAGTTAGTGAGTGATTTTTAATTGAAAGAGAGAGAAAATGAAGTATTTATTCATGGAAGTGAGAGTAAAAATGTAGGAGAGAAGTATCAAAAATATTATTAATTATGACAATTTTCGAAATCAAAGTGTTCAAACTCATTCGCAGCAATTAAAAATAAATAAGGTGTTTGAACTAATCTGGGATGAAGGATTCAGAAGCTTTATGGTTTGCTCCATATTTTGATTTCTACTCTAATTTGATAGTCTGTATTTTCTAATATAAGCACTTAAATGCATGGATAAGTTGAACCGAATGTGTCCTTAGAAACTAAATGTAGTTTTGACTAGAAAGGTAAGGATGTACGTAATACTAGTCTAATACCATCCAAAGTGATTGAAGAACTAAAACCTAATGTGGTAGTTGTCTAAAATGATCCCCTTATTATTCTTGTAAGATTTAATCCCCTTATTACTCATGTGAGGTTTAATTCATTTCATATAGGATTAAGTTTTGAATAATACTATGATTGGAGTGGCAACAAATACTCGTGAATTTTTTCTATTACCCTCTACTGCATTCGTCTTGAAAGAGGTTTCATATACTTCTATTTTAGAATTTTACAAAAAAGTTGTCATACATTCTAAAACATTATAAACCGTGGTCCTCCAATAGTGAAACTTTGGAATTTGTTTCATCATATTGGGACTAGTTAGAAAATGATTCAACTACAAAAAAAGTTCCTCAATATATGACGTTTACATACCCTTTTTATGTGGCCCTATATATTGTTGTCTTGTATAGGTTATTAGAAAGGTACCATATAAACCTTCTACCCTATAATTCTTTTTATGCCTTTTTATACATATAAATAAATAAATATATAAATTATAAGTTCTCTCTTCTAAAAGATAATAAAATTATTTTTCCCTGCCTGTGATGTAGCTAGTACATTGTTAGTAAACCACGTAAATATGTGCATACTTCTTTTTTTGTTTTTCTTTGCTTGTCAATTATTTTTGTCACAACAAGTGTCTATAATGATAGATTGACAATTTTAAGTTTACTTATTACGTAATTGTCTTTGCAACCTAGTATTGAAAGAATACCATTTCACTCGGATTCAAGCCGAAGCCCTATTCGAGGTCAAGGTTGAGATTACCTAAATCATGACGGGCCTTGACCCGACGGGGAATTTTGTGGGAAAGGAAGCTCGAGCTTTCCATAATTCCCGAGCGGGCGGCTTTTTCGATCAAAGGCCGTAAGGGGTTCGGGGAGCGAAGCGCAAACCATTTTTAATCAAATTATATTATGATTGGGTCGTTCGGAACTCAACATATATTCTATATAATAAAATAATGTTTTATGGATTAAATTTGAATATTTAACATTTTATTAATTAATTATTTCAAAATCTTCACAAAATTAGATCTCTCGTTAAAAGAAGATAGCTACATTTTACTAATAAAAGACTGTATTTCCTAGAATATTAAGCAAATTATTTAGGTGGAAAAATCATGAGGAGGGAGTGACATGTGTCAACTTTGAAATCTATTTCAGCTCGTCTTCCAAGAGACCGCCTAATTATAACATTATAATTAGGCAGGCCCAAGCCCAAACAATATGAGCTAACCGCCTAATCAGCCCATATTGAAATCCGCCTAATTAGAACTTCTTCCCTGCTTGCTCGTTTTCCTCTAAAAAAAAAAAAAAACTTCTTCGCTGCTGCACCGAATCGTCCGCCATTGCCGTTTCTCTACAGCTTCAAAATCTTCCATTAGAAGATGCTATCTCCAAGTTCTACTCCGATGTTCTACCTAACACAATGACGCTTGTTATGGCGATTTTCCGATCACTTCCCGCCCTAGCCATGGCGAATTTCAAATTTCGGAGGTTAATTTTGAATTTTGACTTTTTCTCGTGAATTTTTGTGTGTTTACGTCTTTGATTCTACCGTTGAATTTTAGGTTTTCAGTAATTTTAAGAGAAATTTGTAAACTATCTTGATCTATTATCAGCTCGATTTTGATGAGATTTTAAGAGAAATTTTGACATTTTTCGCGTAATTTTGGTTAATAGGTAGTTCGTGTCTCAGCGTTCACTTCTGGAGTGGTTTATGGCAACATGAAGCTCAAAGTTCTCAAGGTTCTTTTCTATTTTGCTTGATTTTTTGTAAATGATTTGTTGGTTTTTTGAGGTTTCGATTTGAATTTGTGAACTGTTGTTGAAGGTGTGTGGTAAAAAATGAGATCTGATTTAGGTATATATGGATTCCTGATTAGTATATTTGTAGGAACAATGTGGAAGAATTTTTATTTGAAATTTTAGTTTCATTTTAGTTGTTTCTGTATATCTTAGTTAATCAACAAATGAGTTTCGATTAGAAATAAATATAGTAAGCATATGTCTCATTTAGTAACCGGTAATTATCAATTAGTAACCAGTATAAATCAATAAGACACCACTTTAATTTAAGCATAATAGACACTACTGCTGACAAAAGGTTTTGGATTATGATCATCTTTGGTATATCAAATCTCGACATTTATGATAGGTCAAATAAACCAAGAAGCTGACCAAACTATAGTAGATAAGGTGAAAGAAATTAAGAAAATGGCAACATTGGAAAGGAAAAAAAACAACAGCAAATAGGAAACAACAACCAAGGAAAGGAAAGAAAACTAGAAACAAAGAAGAAAACGAGGAGGGAAAACCATGAGAATGCGAGAGGAACATGAAGAGAATCGGGAGATGTAAGTATTTAAATTTTTGTAACTCGTGCTATGTTATTTTCGAGATGCTCATTTGACATATTGGTATCTTTTTGATAAGCAAGTATAAATTAGAAGTATGTAATACATATATGTTTTAGGGACTTGCATTAGTACATTTAGGGACCACTTTAGTCCATTTTGGGACTACTTTAATACATTTATCGAATATGAATGACTGAAATATTTTTCAAGTCTTCAATTGGGATTATGATTTTGAGGGAATTGTCATTTGAGTTCTTGTTATTTGAAAGATGCTTAATTTTACAGGTGTATTTCATCAAGTAACTAGTTTACTTCCTTATGTGACCGGTTTAAGTTCTTTGGTAGCCACTTTATTTTTTTGTAAGCATTTTGAATCATTTGGTTTTCACTTTAAATGAATTTCTTTGTATAATACGATTTCACTTATTTTTTTTGTTATTTGACTTTTATTTTTTGCATAACCCTTTGATCAAGCTCGATTGAAGTTGGGGCGTGACCTAGATGTTTGCTACAACATGCACACAAGAAGGTTGGAGGAGCTCAAAAGCAATGATTCAACTGTTAGAAAATCCCGAAGTGTTGAGGCGAGATTGATGAGATCGAGAAGCTCCCTACAAACAACTAAGAAAACAGTTGCGAGACATGCCCTCATTTGACTTGGGTATACCCGGGCTCCACGACATACCACAACCACAAAAACAACAACATCAAAAACTGATTTGCTTACTAACAGTGATGATTAGTTAGTTTTGAACAAAAGTAGAACTTTATGTAATTAGTAGAAGTACAAACAAAACAATTACCCCTTGGTTTGTTATTTATGCTTGAGTGGTACTCAACTTTAGGGTTCTAATTACAAGTTATGTTGATCGATAAGTTTTATGTTCTTAAGTGACTGTTATATGTCAATTAGAGACCATGATATGCCAATTAGTCACTATTCCATGATGACTTTAGATTTCTTCAAATTAGAGACTACTTTAATCCATTTGATGCTTGTTCAAATTAGTCACCTATTCATTTGCTGATTACTTTAATTTAGACTCATATTGAATCTCACTACTGACAAAATTAACAAAATATTGAAAAAATAGAATACATACTTCAATAAATAACTACTTTAATTCATTAAGAGACTAATTTAAATTCATTTAGGGCCTAATTTAAATTTGACTCCAAATCAATTTTACAACAGAACAATTCAAGTTAGTGAAAAATATTGGTGAACAACTAATAAAATCGTAATTAGTTACTAGTTTAATTCATTTCGAAACTATATAAAATCATTATGGGACTACTATAAATAATTTAAAAAACACAAAGCTGAACATCTAATATATTTCAATAAGTGACTATTTGAATTCATTTGGTACCTAATTTAAGCTAATTGGTGCCCACTTTAATCCATTTACTAAATATTTAAGAAATTAAATGACAAAATATATAATAATAAATGAGAAACTTCAATTGTAAAATGGAAAGAACCAAATGTATTTATTACCATAATCACTAACAAAATGTCACTCCAATTACATGTGTGGGTTCCTAAATATTTAAAAAAATAATAAGTGACCAACAATAGCCATTGTGTCACCAACATAAATCATCATGTGACCACTATAATCATTCAAGAAGCTACAACAATCTAGCAGGAGGAGTGTAAACACCAAACTCCTTTGCTTTGCATTAGAAACAAAAAACAACAGCATTCGTCGCCTCGATTTTTGCTTTTCTCGAGTCCACGACTTTGGCCTCACACTTCTTCAGAGGCACCTTCAAAGCCCACCTTCGTTGAAACACGGGAAACTACCCTCTTAGACATTTGCATAGCTTGTTCTTGACACAGTTGTTTTACGTTGCCATCCAAGCCAACTTTTGTGCGAGATTGACCGGGCCCCCTGTTCAAGATACTCGGGCCTAATACCAAGTCTTTCAAGCATAATGGAACTTTTAGTTACCACTTGTGGCAATGTATCAAGAACTCCAAAGAACTCTACTTTCTGCTTATCATCACTTGTTGATGTTCTTGGTGGAACCGCACTATACGGTACACAGTTCATCATAAACATGGTTTACGGAAAGAAATAAGAGCTATCGCTACCACAAGTATCCTCATCCAATAAAATCAATTCACAGTTGTGAATGGAACACTAACAAAATTAAAAGGACTCGAGACAACAACCATTGATAAGATTTAATTAGACAAATTGTCGAGAATAATATATGCCTTAAAAATACACCTGCAACTCCACGACCCGATGATGGTCTATCTTTTCTTGTACACGAAGTACTCTCAAAAGCATGTGAAACAAACCTCGAGCACCATCCCAGGCACCAGCTATATCCCATGACTTATCTTTCTCTATTCCCAATGGATGAAACACCGAGCTTTCACATCTGCGGAGACAGAAGAAGCAACAATTCAATTTATATATGACATTTAGATAGTCATAATTCTTAATACTAAAATTAATCAACTATGATAGTCATAATTCAAGAAATGAAAGCATCAATATTTAACATCCAAAATTCAGAATTTCAATAACCACTAATGCGAAGAAAACGAAGGGAAAAGAAGAGGAAGGTGTGGCACCTCACGTGATGTCTCATGGACACCGAGATGACTCCGGCGAGGGGATGGCGTGGAGCTTTGAGCTCGGCACAGCAGCGGGATGAGGAGAGCGGCAGCAGCACTGCAACACAACAACCGCAGTAACACTGAAGATAATAAGAGCACCAATTGATAACATCCATACATTGAAATCAATTCTTAAATCACTCAAAATTGCAATATGGCATGCTTACAAATACTATAAACCCTAGAAGAGCAAGAAATTGTAAGAACTTTGAGCATGTGTTGTAGTAATTTGCAAGAACAGAGCACGGCGAAGAGGTAACTTTTTCCCTCAAAGTAGAATTAGCAACCACATTCATAAATTTCCAACAAAAATCCCCTCATCATATCTCATATACCACACATCAATTCACTCACATTACCAAAAACCCTAGCCATATACACAATTCAATTTATCAACATTCCAATCAACCATTACTAAAAAACCTTATTCACACACAAATTAACTGGAATTATCAGCAATTAAACACAATTTAATCCTAAATTAATAAAAAAATAAATTGTAACCTTGGAATCTCGTGAGGAACACCATCCTCGAGGGTGAAATAAACATCATCGGCATAACATCAAAAAAAAAACCTAATTAACAAAGATTAAAAAGAATGTTGATGAAAAATTACCTCGGAAAACAATCGAATCGGATATTCGGTGCGAAAATCGTTCGTCGAAAGAGTGAAATTAAGCGGGAATTTTCCGATTAACGAAGAATTAGGTTTTATGATCTTCACTTTGTTTTTGATTTTTTCGATCGAATCACTGAATTGAAAGCGAAACCGTCGTTTGAGAATTTGTATGAAGTGAATCACCTAGCCATGTCCGCCATATCCCGCAGCTCTCAAGGTTCCTCAGCGAGAATGCCAATGTCGCTGGGTTGGGGTTGGGGTTGGGGAATGGGGATAACGGGTCGACTTGGTGGTTAAATGACGTTGGGCTTCTCTATTAGAATTGGGCCTGAGCTGCCGAACTTTAATGTTAAAGTTAGGCAGTCTTTCTAGATAAATTGTGAATCTATTTTTAGTATATTGTACTAAAAAAATAGAATAAAAAAGCAAATTGTTCCGTTCTCAAAGTTAATTACTTAATTGTAGTGGATTTTATCAATATATTATCTTCGACACTTACAGCTGAATAACTTAGAACAAGAGATTTAACTTAGAACAAGAGATTTCAACAAAGAGAAAAGCAGCTTTCACAAAAGATAGAGAGAGGCAATGGGTAGATTGAGGAAAAAAATTGTCAAAGAAAGAAACTTTTGTCGGAAACGATAAATGTATTGTCGAAAAGGAATTTGTGTCAATAGTAACTCTTATTCTATACTCCATTTCGTATGACTTTTAACGCAAACACTCGAGTATTATCAAACTTTGTAACTTCATTATCAAAGCCAATCTAGATAGTAAATAGTACAAAATCCTGCATAGGCCATTTGATTCATGCACCATGCAGGCCAGGCAGTAAGGCACTTGAATAACAACAACCAGCTTGGAGTACATGAAATAATTATACAAACTTTTTGCTAACGCCATTATTGTTTCTTAATAAATTTCCAAATAACTCAAGCGACAAGCTTTTCATAATTTTTTAGCTCTTTCTACAAAAGATACGTCCTCCTTTTTTGATTTACTTCTCTTGTTCGTTGTCAAACAACTTTATACCTGTAAAACATGTAGACAGAAACAGTTAATTAATATTCCTAATTAATGAACAAATGATCTTTGTAAATTTTGTAATGATTTTGAGTTGATAATTAAGAGGCAGTAAAGAAGTTTAGTGACATACATTTTCTGTTTCATCTAGTAATAGAATAATTAATGATTGTTAATCGGAGTACCTTGATGTTATAAATAGTGAATGTCAATATATTTTCATATATAATTAGACAATAATATTAAATATTAAGGAGCCAAGAAAATGTCTTTGTCAAACGGCACCTAGGATCATTAATATTAAGATGCATGTAAAAAGACTAAAAACTAGTGTAAGTAGTGAATTGGAAAGAAGCTGACCTTGACTTCTGATCATAAGTGAAACATTTTTAGTAGTGATGAGGGGGAGGAGGAGAAGCGTAAACATAAGGAGGAGTGGGATGGGAGACAGGTGGGCTTTTGTAGACTGGGGTGGATGGTGGGGACTTGTGAATTGGTGGAGACTTGTAAATTGGGGGTAGAAGGTGGATACTCATGAACAGGTGGAGATTTGTAAATTGGGGTGGGAGGTGGGTACTTGTGAACTGGTGGAGACTTGTAAACAGGAGTTCGTGGTGGGTACTTGTGAATTGGTGGAGACTTGTAAACAGGGGTGGGTGGTGAGTACTCGTGAACGAGGCGGAGACTTATAAGCCGGAGTGGGTGGCGGATACTTGTGAGCGGGTGGCGACTTGTACACTGGGGTTGGTGGTGGATATTCATGAACAGGTGGGGACTTGTACACTGGAGTAGGTGGTGGGTATTTATGAACGGGGAGGAGACTTGTACACCGGGGTGGGTGGTGGATATTCATGAACGAGGTGGAGATTTGTGCACGGGAGTGGATGGTGGGTACTCATGAGCTGGTGGGGACTTGTAGACTGGAGTGGGTGGTGGATACTTGCGAACCGGTGGGGACTTGTACACTGTTGGGGTGGGTGGTGGGTACTTGTGCACGGTGGAGACTTGTACACCGGGGTGGGTGGCGGAGTACTCGTGAACAGGTGGGGACTTGTAAACTGGAGTGGGTGGTGGATACTTGTGAACTGGGTGGGGACTTGTACACTGGGGTTGGTGGTGGGTACTCATGAGCTGGTGGAGACTTGTGCACAGGTGTAGGTGGTGGGTATACATGAACAGGGAGGGGACTTGTAGCCGGAGTGGGTGGTGGATACTTGTGAACTGGTGGGGACTTATACCTTGGGGGTAGGTGGTGGGTACTTGTGCACAGGTGGAGATTTGTACAGTTTGGTGTGGGTGGTGGGTACTTGTGCACAGGAGGAGATTTGTACACTTGGGTGTGGGTGGTGGGTACTCGTGAACGAGGCGGGGACTTGTAAATTGGGGTGGGTGGTGGATATGTGTGGATGGTGGTGACTTGTAAACCGGGGTGGGTGGTGGATATGTGTGGATTGGTGGGGACTTATACATTGGGGTGGATGGTGGTGACTTGTAAGGTGTGGTTGGTGGAGGTGAATAGTGCCCCTTGGGTGGCTTCTCATGGTGAATAGGAGGTGGTGGGGAGGAGTAATGGTAGGCTGGTGGTGGTGGGGAGGCATAAGTGTAGTCAGCTATGGTTTGTGAAGGCATACTCAATGAGACAAATGCCACTAGTAGAGTGGCCACAAGAGAAGGCATTCCTCCTAACTTACCCATGTTTATGATTGATTTAGGATAGTTTGTTATGTCATAAGCTCTATGCCTCATTCCCGTTAT
Source organism: Beta corolliflora (assembly GCA_947648045.1). NCBI lineage: Eukaryota > Viridiplantae > Streptophyta > Magnoliopsida > Caryophyllales > Amaranthaceae > Beta > Beta corolliflora. Next base: position 1,768 of record CANSZD010000211.1, on the reverse strand, counting down.
ATAAGCGTATTTTTACCATGTGACCACCTACCATCTAAAGTTAACTGGGATTTTTTTTTTTTTTTCTTTTTGCTTTCAAGTATCACCTTTATTGAGAGATCTACATGCTCACCGCAATGTGAACACAATATCAAACTAATAAAGAAAGGAAAACAGGGTTAAAGAAGATGTGCGTGGTCAATGATTAGTCGGTGAACTACTGAGCTTAGCCTGAGTTTTGTGATGCCATATATACACAGATACACTAGCATTTTAGTTCTGGAACGGTGGTTAATAATCTTGGTAAATCTTTCCTCCGTTTTTTTTTTTTTTTCGCTTCACGGTATTTGTTTAAAATAAACAACTAACTTTAATCGATTATTTTGATTTTTTTATAAGTAAAAATATAAAATGCTATGTGAATGTTAGATTTGTAATACCGGTGTCGTAGATTCATAATATCAAATTTTTTATAATTTTACTTAAACGAAATAAGCAGATATTAACAAAACGCTTCAAAAGCGGGTCTTTTGGCAAGCTGGCAATCGTAAAGAAATAAAGAAAAGTAGAGGAAGATATAAAATTACTTTTGACTCCAACTCTTTTCTCCCCGAAAAATTCTTCGTTTTAACGTTTGGGTGTATTCAATTCGCAATTTTTATGGAATCTTTTGAACTTCATTTATCCGTTCTTTTCATAAATTAATTTAACTTATTTGAACCTATTCGACTTATTGAAGCTTATCGAAGCTTAATTATGTAAGGTGTTAAAAACTTATCCGAACTCAACCGAATTTATGTGAACTCACCTTACCCAAACTTAACTAAGACCATCCAGAACTTATTAGACCCAAGTTTTTAGGGTAAGTAGAACACTCACTTTATCGGTTTTGGGGTCATTAAGAATCTTTTGGTGGATCGTAAGTTGCTATTTTTTCTAGCTTTGTTCGGTTTCACAATAAATCTCCATTATTTCTCTAATGGAGAGTTTTGCTACTTAATTAATTATTTCGATATACCCACATATATTGGATTTTTGTCTTTCTTCATGTGAGAGTTTGGGACAATATTCTTAATTTCACAAGAAAAGATGATCCGTTGATGAAGATTTGTGTTGGGCGAATATCAATTCTTCATCTACAATAATCAATAGGATAGATTTAAAACTATTTCAAAACTACAATAATTAGAACCCCTGTGAAGATTATATCAAACAACCTAGAAGAGGAGGGTATGCATAATTATTAGATGAGTATCTCATAACACAATGTTGTGGGTTTTGCCAAATGACAATTGCATTTGATCAAAATATTTGCTAGTTTTGATTCTTATTGAAGAAGTAATATGATTATTTACATTAAAAGATAGTTATTTTGGCTAATGTCAATTGAAAGTTAAAAGATGTTGAAATTTAAATAGAATTTTTGTCAAAATACTATCATATGTAATATTACATATTTAATATTTTTAAAAGTTGCCTCAAACTTTAAAAATGTTCATGGTTTTGGTAGGGATAATTCTTGACTAATAATTGAATATGAGTGGGAATGAGGTTCACTGCAAATTAAGTCCAAGAACGAGAAGGAGGTTGAATTGAGTACGTTAAACAATGATATTTAAAAACATTTTTTCAATCTCGCGAGAACCAGTGAGGGTTCTTTGCGTGGAACACTTGAGTAATGAAAATGCAATAAGTAAAGCAAGAACACGCATTTAACTGAGGGTTTCAACTCAACTCAAAGTGTATGTCCTCCACAACTTAGTCACTTTTATTAATCAACTACGAAGAA